>CABFWB010003283.1:65928-82950 GCA_902151455.1 Timema bartmani | reverse complement strand
AAACTTCCTTCGGAGGGGAAGTAAAGCCGTTGGTCCCATGATGATTGTAGCATGTAAAAGAACCCTGGAAGGTGTGCAAAAATACCTTTCCCAGAAAAATTGGTAGGTTCTTTAACACTTGCTTATAGAACTTCTAGTGTGCTGATTTGATAAGTTGGTTCAGAAAGTGCACGTAACATACCACGCATAAATATATAATATTAAACTTGTCTACTACTTTAATAATAATATTTATTAGAATATATATTTTAAGATTAAATAGTTGTCTGTTAACGTTTAATAAAACAAATCATTTGGAGGTTTGGCCCGTTTAGATTTATAAAAAAACGTTTTTAGAGCAAATAAAGACCACCCTAATATAATATATATGATTTTCCGGAAATGTCCTTGTTTTATCCAAACCAATGTTGTGCTCATGTCATAAAACGAGTAATTTACTCAGATTTTATAGCAAAACCATTTTCAACTATTGATTAAAATGTTTTTAAAAAAATTACACAGTTGTGTGATGACTGTTTAGTAAATAAGTTATTATTCCTTTAGTGTGCCGGAAACTTGTAATTGCAGTTTTTTATTCGTTTATTTCTAGAATAACTTGCTGTATTATGAAAACTGTGAACTTAAGAGCCTTAAATAGTGGTAGCTTTCATTCTATGTAACTTAAGATGGGGAATTAGGTACACTATAAAATGTAAGTGTTTTTGCAGTTTTTATATAAAAAATCTTAGTCAAAATAAATCAAATATTGCTCCATTAAAAACATAGAGTATAATTTTCTTCAGACGGTTATATCAACAGTTGTTGAATATCTGTCAAGTATGTCCTGGAATTTAATGACAACTTTTTCTCTTCGTTTAAAAAGTTTCTCATCTAATGCTGCTATGCTCATGACAACTATTCAGCAAATGTTGATATCACCAGGTGAATAAAATTAAACTTTATGTTTCTATTGGAGTAATATTTTATTTCTTTAGGCCGTAAAAAAATTCTATAATAAATGCAAAAACACTGGCCTTTTCTTGCGTCCCCTACTTCCCCACATTAAGCGTGTTTCATCTCTAAAATAAAATAAACAGTTGTGATAAAAATAAACGCTATGAAGCCAGACTGACCGAACCTCCCTCGCTGTAAATCGAATCAAATAAACTTGATGTTTTCTTTTCTCTTCAGATCAGAGAGAGAGCTCACGAGAGGAGGTCGCACTGACGTCACAAAGTGAATGAGATCCAGGGTGGTGTTATTAAAACGAGGGACTGTGAACTTAAAATTTTGTGTCCGAAACGAACGGACGTCTAAAGAAATACACTTTTAGCATTGAGTTTTTTTTTAATCTAATCTTTTACGAGTAAGACATGACACAGTATTCATCTATATTTTTTAATCTTAGTGCAACCTACCCCTTAAGCTATGGGTTAGAATTTCAAATTGTAAAAGCAATTTGTTGAAATGGATGGTTAAGAAAGTAATGAAATAGAAAGGTAAGTCTTACACAGTTCAATGTCCATATTATAAAAGGCCTTCTTATCTGACTGCTGGGAAAGCCACAAGGTCTGCTTTAACCTATTAATACGTCAGGTCATATAATATGTAGCTATCACTTTTGATATATAATATTAATACCACATATTTTAGTGACCGAATGGCCTAAGGCGTCACTCTCGTGTTATAATGGCTTGCTGGTGACGCGGAGACTGGGTTTCGAATCCCGGTTGGGTCTGATAAGGGTGTTTTTAAAGGTTTTCCCACTCTCCTTCCACGCAAATATGGGTAGATTACCTTTAAAATGCTTCCTTTATCATACCTACCCCATTAGAGTTATTATCATATGTGCGTATAACCTGAACAGGTAGTAAGACGCGGTGATCGAAAGCAAATAAAGTTTGTATTTTATAAAACAACCTTTCTATGGAAAGTTTTATTCAAGTTATATTTTGAAAACAAAATGGAACAATAAAAAATATACTGAGGGCCACATAAGTTATCAGGAAACTGGACATAAAACCCCGATATAATGACAACAACCTAAACTAATAGTTATTTATTTTTAACAAATACATACATCCACACATTACTAAAGTAACATTATATTTAAGATTCTGGAAACGTCAAGGAAACTAGCGAGCATTTAAGTTAGCTCCACGAAGCTAATTTGTTGTTTATTTCTGCAATTTGAAGTATTTCGATTTGAATTAGTAGGCCGCACACAACAAAACTCGGGTGGGGAGGTGGGGTAGGGCCGCAAGCGAATTTATAATGCAAATTAAAAAGTATATGCATTGCTCCTTAACTAATATGAAAATAAATACGTGATAAATGTGTGATGATTCCCACTTGTTTATTAAAGATTATCTATTTAAAATTAAGTTAAACTGCTTTTGGTAGCATAGTTATTTAATGAAATATTTAGTAATTGTTCTAGCTAAAAATTACATTTCAAACAGGAAACGTGCATATACGTTTTATAATAAATGCCCTGTTAGGATTTGTAAAACAAAATTTCCTATTAGTTGATAGAAGGATAAAATTGTGAATCAATTGTAAACTTAAACGATAAAATTTAAGGAAATGCAATAAACAAAATCTGCTAAAGTTGTTCCTTGTTTGTTTTGTTTTTTTATGTGTTTAACGCGTACTTACTAGTTTTTAGGTTTTATCAACACACGACTTAAAATATAACGTTCCGTGTGTGTTTTACGCAGTGTCTTACTACCTGTCTAATTATACTGCATAATTACACTGTTAGGGTATGAATGAAAAGGGTAAAACTTTAAAAAGGAAGTATCTGAATTTTTGAAATGGAAGAGTGGAAAACCATTTAAGAAAATCTATCTCAGCACACCCGGATGGAATTCAAACTGATGCCTTTTACCGTGTTCACACATGAGTTTAACCTTGAACAGCACACATTATAGCGAGAATCTAATCCAGCACCTAAGCTTGTAATAATATATGGATATGACGAACTAGTACTATTTTTTAATCTCTTCTAGCTGCATTCTGGTCTCTAACCGTTGTCAACGTCAAAAATACATTTCCATAGTGTATCTGGCTATTCAGCAGCGAGTATGGGCGTTTTCCTAACTATATATCTCGTGTTATTTGAAAGAGCGAGAGAGAGAATGAATTCAATATTGATGGTGTCTTGAGATTCCATTCAAATTCTTGTAGCCACCGTCGTACTGAGTTTTCGTTGTTGACGGGAGGGTCATCTTCGGCATCGATCACGTGACTTGGGGAGGGGAGGACTCTTGGATGACACGTTTACCATAGCTTATTACTTTTTATACTTTCACTTCTTTTTACATGGACTGGGATATTTTGGTACTTTCAACGTTTGTTCAACCCTCCTGTCCAGAGGATAATGAAATCATCCATTTTTTGTTGTAAAAAACATAAATAATTATCGTAGACTTATTTCCAAAATCTTGTATCTCTAAGTTTTTCATTTATTTGAGATATTTAATGTGCACTTTCTGAACTGACTGACAATATCAGCATATGAGAACAACTATGAGCGAGAGTGAAAGAACGTACCAATTTTATCGGGAAAGGTATTTTCACATACCTTCCAAGGTTTTTTAACATGCCATAATCGACACTGTACCAACGGCTTTACTTTCCCTCCGAAGGAAGTTGTACTAAGGATTTTTATCACTCAAGAAGAATCCGTTGACCCCGGCTGGGTTTGAACACACAAACATTGGGTCCTGAGGCGAGAAATTTACACCAAAATCACCGAGGTCAACTATATTTCAGTTATATTTAAATTTATTTATGGTTGATCGAAGTTTACCTACTAAAAGTACTCTGCCACACTTGTTTATATTTGGCTAATAAGGTTCACAAAACTCCATCTCAATTCAAATTAAGACAATCATAAGGCAGACCTGTATCCAACCTAAACATACCATCTACAAGACCAATCGGAGTCAAACAAAACACTTGATTGGCTTAGCCACGAAATGCTGGATCATTTGAAATTTAATTTCAAATATAAATTTGGACATTAGAGGTGTTTAAAAGTAAGATAATGTGTTTTATTTATTAACATAAACAGCTTAATCCACATCTAGCTACATCCTTGTTTTCGGTGTGGATTAAAAAAAGTAATTTATTATTACATTTCCCGTTAAGGGGGCTGAGCTATTTGAAATCAGATGTTGCTTTTAGGTTAAATATTAATAAAACCTTTAATATAAATGAGTTTGGTGTTAACTTTAAAGAAGACAAAACCATTTTATATGGCCTTATACATGTATAGACCTGTGAACATAGTTTAAAAATTAAAATTTTCTACCATTAAGATTCCAAAAATTCCTATCTTTTTGTTGATCATTAAGACCTATATGTCCTGGAAACAAAATATAAATGGTATAAGAGCTTGAATCGAAAGATGTAATTTAATAGGGGGGTCACAACACATTGTATTGCCATTTGCATTTTCCTCCTCCCCGTTTGTTCTCCTACTGCCGGGTGGCTCTACCCAGTAACGTTGTAAACCCTCTTGGTTTCTGGTGTCTATGAATGTATGCTAGCACCTTAAATACATTCTTACATATAGTCTAATATCTCCAATGTAACTAATAAAAAATAAAACAATCCATAACTACATATACACTAGAGATAAGTTTCACTTTCTCTTGTAAATGAAAATTCACTGTTCATCACGTACCTCTGGGGGTACGTGTACCTCAGTTTAGGAGACAGTGATCTAGAGGAACCAAGTAAAGTATCGAGAGAGTGTGTGTTTTTTCAACGTCTACTCCTGCTTCAACAAGGTGACGGAAGAGTGGAGAAAGGGGTAGGAGAGTTTTTTTAGACGCCGTGAGGTAGTATGTTGGTTGGGGAGCAGAGGGGGGGACGAAGAAGGGAAGTGGGGGTAAAGAAGAGCCCTTGACAAGCATCACTCTCATCTTACCATCGACAAGAACAAAACCTCTCCAAGCTCAAGTGGATCCACTTTTAGGTCGGTCCTCTCTCACTTCGAGACCTCCCCCCCTCCCAAGATATATCCGAGTCTTGTCTTTCCACCCCTCTTCATGGCAATATTTTATACTTTATCCAACACTTATTGGGCCTTTCTGCACAATTATTGTTGTTTTAACTATAGATTAATATCCTACGGTAAATTTTAAATAATAAAAAAAGACATTTAAATATTGGATCATAGGAGAGGTGAATGTATTCGTAAAGGCTTTAATTAAAACATGAAATTATTGAAATGTCTTGTATATAGCAGACCGGGGAGCCCCACAATTAGTTATACTTTTGCTATCAACCACCAAGCGCTGTATTCGATGTATGATTATGAGAAGAAAAACTGAAATCATTAGTTTTGATTCGTTGAAATTAAATTGATCATTTTTCTGGTGCTAACGTTCTTAGTATAAATTAAAAGGAGTGTTAACTTTAATATATGTGATATATTGATTGCAATCGTTACATTTAAATAGTTGTAAATTTTTCCTATAAATAATTAAAGGAACATTTTTGATTTCACATCTCTAGTTTTGGCACTGAGGCCGGTAGTCGTTAGTAACTGACAGAGCTACTTAAGATAGGAGTGTAGGGGACGCGAGCTAAGGCCAGTGGTTTCTTAGTTTCTAAAGCAAAACCTTTTTGTCCAAAATAAATCAACTA
The DNA here is from genome assembly GCA_902151455.1 of Timema bartmani. NCBI lineage: Eukaryota > Metazoa > Arthropoda > Insecta > Phasmatodea > Timematidae > Timema > Timema bartmani. The sequence goes on along the minus strand of CABFWB010003283.1, from coordinate 77,310 downwards.
GTTCTCCAATAGTAACATAGAGTTTAAATTACTTCACACGTTGATATCAGCAGTTCTTGAATATCTGCAATGAGCATAGCGGCATTAGATGAGAAACTTTTTAAATGAAGAGAAAAAGTTGTCATTAATTATCAGGACACCCTTGACAGATATTCAAGAACTGTCAATAATACCACGTGAAGAAAATTAAACTATATATTTCTACTGGAGCAATATTAATTTATTCTGACCAAAAAAGTTTAGATTTAAAAACTGCAAAAAATTTACATTTCTGGCGTTATCTACACTCCCACCTTAAAAAAGGTATTTAGATATTCAGCACACAAGGCTCGCTCAAGAAGCATGAGACGGGATAACTTTGTTTTTTAACTGTTATCTTTGGGCTGGGGAGAGGGGATCTACGTTTCTGCTGACTACCCCAGAAATATTCCAATATAGTGAAACACACTTTCCACGTCACTTAGATATTTAATTATAATTTAAATTAGTACTTATTATCCTTCTGCAATTAATAGTGTTTAAGCTATTCGAAGTATAACAGTTATTAATTGGTTTGGAACTCATCTGTTGTTTTATTAACAATCAAGGTTGATCATTATTGATATTTAATAACAAGAAGAGTCTTAATGCAATTGGGGATTTTAGGGGTTAAGGTTTCCAATTAGATGGGTTAACATAACTCGTAGGTGGTCTTTCAATTTACAAATTAGTTGTATTTTCTATATTCTACTAAAACATTAGAAAATTTACATATCATAAGCCCCAATTGAATGTTATTCGATGTATACCTTTTCAAATTGAATCAATGACAGGTATCCATCAAAATAATTCGTTATATTTACATCATTTATAAATACGTCTTAGTTTTAATTGGTTTTTTAGCACCGCCTCTTACTAGCTGTTCAGGTTATACGCATATGTACCAATTACCCTAAAGAGCTAGGGATGAAGAAGGTTGAATTTAGATAAAGTGTACTCGAATTTGCGTGGAGGTAGAGTGGAAAACCATTTTAGGAAAACCACCCACAGTACACCTGACTGAGATTTGAGCCCCGATTTCCCTGTCATAGGCAATCTAATTTAACACGAAAGTGATGCCTTAGACCATGTGGCCACCAAAGACAATACATCGTAGTTATTAATTATTTTACATATCATGATGCTCTGTGGGACGTCTACCAAGTGTGTGATGGTGAATTCGATATCTTGTTTTTTTTCTTCAAACATACACTTTATTAAATCTCTAATTAGAACATATTTCACTTTCATATGAAGCTCTAAAATTTAGCCAAGAATAATATACTAAACTCAAATGGAACTCAATTATTATAATTATGTAATATTAAGGTTAACATAATGTAAGTTTAAAGGAGACACGAGAAATTNCTTTATTAAATCTCTAATTAGAACATATTTCACTTTCATATGAAGCTCTAAAATTTAGCCAAGAATAATATACTAAACTCAAATGGAACTCAATTATTATAATTATGTAATATTAAGGTTAACATAATGTAAGTTTAAAGGAGACACGAGAAATTCCTTAGCTCAGTCGGTAGCGCGTCATCCTACATAGCTAATGGTTCTAAGGTAATTTCCCCACATGTCTGAAAAATTTATCATTAGTGAAATTAAGGTTCCCCCCAGTCTCCGTTTTCATAGTGATACATTGTTGGCTGGGGGCTGGGTGTTGTGTCTATTCTATAATTAATTATTTTGTGGTCTGATAAAATAAGTCGGTCTATTAAGTGTACATTAAATACCTCAATTTTTAAGAGCTTATTTATGTGTTGTGATACCAGTATTTGTAATCAGTTTTTACGAGTCTAAATAAAAAATACATGAGATAGAATGTTGAGGAACTTGACCAGTATTTGTTTGAAGAAGTGTTGAAAAACCTCAATGTGGATAAGTTATCCCCTGTACAAGCTGATAGTTTGATAAACTTTCACGGAAACTGTGTAAATTGTTCGTCATCTTCCTTTTGGCAGGGATCTAAGTTTGCTAATAATTAATAATTATTTTACTATTTTGTATCAAACTATATATTAGTAGCATTATAGAGTATAAGCTACAGTTATTATGTAATACGATTTTATAAATAACCTATTCTATGGCTTTAGGAAATCGAAAGTTCATTGCCGCACTTACAAAAGTACGCCACCTATCCCTATATTGAGCTAATTTTACCCAGTACACCTCATTATACCCTATCTCTTTCAGATCAATTCTAATATTATCCTCCCATCTGCGTCTAGGTCTTCCCAATGGTCTCTTCCCATTGGGTTTGCCAGTCAGTACGTTGAACTTCTTCCATTTGCCCTGCATGTCCTGCCCACCATAATCTACGAAACTTGATTATCCTAACGAGGTCTTGTGATTATTACAGGGTATGTAACTCATAATTATGTAGCCTCCCCCACTCCCCAGTAGCCTCATCCCTCTTTGGACCAAATATTTTCCTAAGCACTTTGTTTTAGAAAATCATGAATTTATTTTTGTCATATAAGGTAAGAGACCACATTTCACACCCATAAAGCATAACTGGTAAAATAATTATTGTTTTGTATAATCTGAGTTTTACATTTTTTGAAAGCAGGTGAAAGTTCAAAAACTTACTGACCGAGTAATACCATGCACTTCCAGACTGTATTATTATCCTAGTTTCCAATCTAGTATGGCTATTGTTAGTTAAAATTGTTCCTAAATATTTAAACTCATTAACCCTGTCAAATGATGTATTGTTCGAAAAAATCTAGATTATCGTCTCCAATTTGTGACTACAGAACTATAATAATATTATAAATCAAAATCAGCCTCTTAGTAATCACTATTGTCTTTTTTAATTTACCTTAATAACAATCATTACAACAGGAGCATTGCTAGGAATTTTGCTGAAAAGAATATTCTTGATTATAGGTTCATCCAATGAAATACAATACCAAATATAAATTATTAGATTGTCACTTTTTTACAAACTTTTGTAATATCACATTTGTAATTCGTTTAGTCCTAAAATGATACTTTTTTCAAAATAATGTATTCTAAACCTAAACAAGTTGACTTTCCAGTTCTTTTGTATAACATTTTTTAGCACCGCGTTTTACTAAAAGTTCGGGTGATACGTTTATGTACTAATTACGCTGATGGTTTTACGTACCACAAAGGTTATATTTATAAGAAATATACCTGCATTTTGGTGGAGGGAGGGTGGAATTTTTCTTTAACACCACCCTCAGTACACCCGACCGAGATTAGAACCTTGACCTCCCTGTCATTGGCAGTCTAGTCTACTGCGGAAGTAGTGCCTTTTACCATGCGGCCACTGAAGCAGATTTTTATTTATTGATAGTTATTTGAAATATTCTTATGAAACAAACTTAAAGACTCCAAGAAAACAAATAATACTTTTATTTTTTTAAGGAAAAAGTATAAATTTGGTTTTGTAAAGGAATTTTTTTGTTTACAAATTAAAGGGAAGATTGTGGGGACGGGACAAAGAGACAGCTATTTATCTCAAGCTATTGATTTTAAAATAAGTTATCTACTGAGTTTTATTTTTATCTTAACGTACAGCTATTTATCTCAAGCTATTGATTTTAAAATAAGTTATCTACAGAGTTTTATTTTTATCTTAACGAAATTTAAATGAAAACTGTAAATATAGCAAAGTGATCTAGTGAACACATTTGCTAATTTTGTGAAATAGTCATTATCTGAATGTCCATTATCATTAACGTTTTATATGTTTGGGTAAACTGGGGGATAGTGATAAATCATTTTTCTATAGTTTACGTAACACATATATTGGAACAAGGATATTATTTATAACATATTTTAATTAAGGGTTGAAAGCTTCACCAATAGAGATCAGGCCTCAAAGCCTTTAGCATAATTGTTTTTTAAATCATGTCAAAAAGTTGAAAATAAAAATACGCAGAAAATAATTTTGAAATATCGTATAAGCAAGTATAAATATGCTCTAAAACCCAAGCCTTAACCACGAATAACAACGGTGATGTTTCTGGCTTACTTTTAAACATAAGTAGCCTATATTAGAGCACGATTTGTGAAACTGCCACAAAAAACATTTTTTTACAACTGTGCATGGGTCTTCCATTATGAACAAATTTTAAAATGTCAACTTAAACGCATGTCTCGTCATTATTTGTGGTTCGTTCGTTGTCAGTTTTCCACGAGGGCTCGTTGTGTTCGATTAGCCAGACAACAGAATAGGTCCATTCGACCAATTGGGACCCCCACTCATATTACATATAGCTACACATGTGAAGGGAGGAATTTGTGAAATCGTAATGAAGTTACGACGCCAAAGGCAAAGCATTATATAAACACAAAGTACTGATTTATTGATGGTGGTAGGATAATTAGGTTCACACGGAACATTAAAGTACGTCTGAAGCATTTGGGTTTTAAATATATTTAAAAAGTTGTTTATTTAGCACCGTGTCTTACTACCCATTCTGGCTGTACGCATAGATATTTGAATATATATATATTTAATACTAATTATATATTAAGGATAAGTGAGGTTTAACCTAGAGTAAGTGTACCTGCATTTGTGTTTAGGGAAAGAGAGGGGAAAACCATTTACGAAAAACCACTCTCAGTACACCCAACCGGGATTTGAACCCCGATATCCCCGTCATCGAAAGTTCAGTCTGATGCCTTAGATCATCTGACCACTTAATCTGGTTTAAAACTCGTGTTAATTTATTAAAGAAATTGTTTTAAAATGATAATTCCAATATGGCAAGTAATCGATTAAATATGAAAGATATCTCAAAAAATTAATTGTAGTAATTGTTTTGTTATTTTATGTTAGAAATAATATATACACAATAAGAGCACGCGTGGAATAACAGTTAAGAAAATAAAAACGTATGTTTTATGTCAACATTGATAATGTGTTACTATTTTATTAGTTTTATTTAATAGGTATTAATAATAGCTATCAAAATTGTTATCTCTATATCGTTAACTTGACGTATGAACACGTGAAATTATATCGAGTAACGTCTATAGATATCATATTCTGTTCTTCCTACTGTGTTTATTACTATACTTAATATAAGGAGGGTTGTACCCACACTAGCGTGGAGAGAGTATTGGAAAATGATGGTACAAATTCTCTATGTAAAATGTCCCTAGACCGGGATTAGAGGTAACAGAACTTAGCAGTGCCGGTGAATGCAAAAAAAAAAATTGTCAATGTCATAATTTAGTTCTTTTTCACTTTCACAATACACTATTTAAACTCTCATTCTCATTCAATCAAAGTATTATTTCATTTTTTATTTTATTTTTCACCCCACATTATTGCTGATTTCAACACGCTATTTCATCTTTAATTTTGTCGCTCGCACAACAAACTATTTAATATTTGTTTTTCGAACATCTTTTTTTCGTACGATACACTATTTAATATTTTTTTCTCGCTTGTGCGATACACTATTTAATATTTAATTCACGCTCACATACACCTAAAATTAACATTTTCGCTCTTTCTAAAAAAAAGTTATTTTTACTTCCACCATATACTTTCAACGAATTTGGTGTAATGTGGCGGGAACCTTTGTACTATATTGATGAAATTTTTATTTTTTCTCAGCATATAAAAAGGTGGACTATATAAAAATCCTAAAGAAGTTCAGTTGGAGTGTTTGGGCTAGCACCCAAAGTGAAACAGCCTCAGACACGTAAAGCGCTGTGTATTTTCCAGGAAATGTTCAAAAAGTGGCTGTTTTGGCTCCTGTGGCCCTGATCAAATAAAACATTTAACAGCGGGAGAGAGTCTCTCTTGCTTTGCTGGGACCAAGCCCTGCGTTTCTCATGAAAATATCATGAGACGCGTTAGGGAGATAAAAATAGTGGATGTTTGGTTTATTCTATGACTGTATTTTCAGGAGTTTAACAGCCTGGGGTTATTGGTACCTCGGAGCCTCTAAATATATTTGTGACCCTGACAAATCTCCAAAGAAACTACCCAACAAGGATGCAATAGACTGGAAATTTTCAAAAATGATTAACATTCCTACGTATTTTTAGTATTTTAGCTGAGGTATTTAACGTGCACTTTCTGAACCGAGCTATTATAATATCAGCATACGACTTAAAAAATATTTTAAATCTAGAACAGACACAGCGCTCATCCCCAGGCCGTTAATTTATCACTGTGAAAGGGTGGAAACTCATATTTAAATTATGATAAAGGTTTAGGTCATGCCGCTAATTGAACCCAGGGCCCTTGGCTCAGTAGTCAAATAAGCTACTGACTAATCTAATGTGTCTGACTAACTTAATACTAACGTAGAACTTAATCAGAAAATTGTTTTATAAAGAGTCTCTTTCTTAAATATGTTGAAAAAGATTAAAATTTAGTTATAATTAGTGACGGTTTCCATTACAGTGCCTTTTTTAGTTAATTAATTAATTATTTCCTTAATTAATTTAGCACTGCGTATTACTACCCGTTCGGGTTATAGGCTTAAGTACTAATTACGCTAATTGATTAGGGATGGGGAAGTTTGAATATAGAGAACGTGAACCCACATTTGCGTGGAGGGAGACTGGAAAATCATTTAGGAAAAACCACCCTCCAGTTCACCCAACCGTCTGGAAATTTTCAAAAATGATTAGCATTCCTACGTACTTTTAGTATTTTAGCTGAGGTATTTATCGTGCACTTTCTGAACCGAGCTATTATATAATATCAGCATACGACTTAAAAAATAGTTTAAATCTAGAACAGACACAGCGCTCATCTCCAGGCCGTTAATTTATCACTGTGAAAGGGTGGAAACCCATATTTAAATTATGATAAAGGTTTAGGTCATGCCGCCAATTGAACCCAGGGTCCTTGGCTCAGTAGTCAAATAAGCTAATGACTGATCTAATGTGTCTGACTAACTTAGTACTAACGTAGAACTTAATCAGAAAATTGTTTTATAAAGAGTTTAAGGAAACTCTTTCTTAAATATGCTAAAAAAGATTAAAATTTTGTTATAATTAGTGACGGTTTCCATTACAGTGCCTTTTTTAGTTAATTAATTAATTATTTCCTTAATTCATTTAGCACTGCGTATTACTACCCGTTCGGGTTATAGGCTTAAGTACTAATTACGATAATTGATTAGGGATGGGGAAGTTTGAATGTTAGAGAACGTGAACCCACATTTGCGTGGAGGGAGACTGGAAAATCATTTAGGAAAAACCACCCTCCAGTTCACCCAACCGAGATTTGAACCTCGATCTCCCTGTCCTCGGCAGTCTAGCTCAGCACAAAACTAGCACGCTAGCTAACTAGGCCAGCGAGGGTGGTCCTTTTTAATTAAATAAATATTGGTTGTTGTTCATAATTATTTTTTTGTTTTAGTCCATTCACTGTCTACGTGAATGTAAGTACATTTAATTTATATTACACATTGGCCATCCCTCATCTATTACCTGGGTGCATAGCAAGAAAAGAAAACACATTTCTGCACAAACACAATGAACAACTTAACGGAAAGAAAAACACGCTTCAGGGGTCGCATTTTCTAAAGTATTACTTTCGTAGTGGACTAAACTAACGATGACATAGAGATCGAGGTTTGAATCTCGGTCTGGTGTACTGAGGGTGGTTTTTTCACAATGGTTTTCCACTCTTCCTCCATACAAATTTGGATACACTTCATCTAAATATAACCTTCCTCATTCCTAAAACCATGAGCGTAATTAGTACGTAAACGTACAACCCGAACGTGTGGTAAGACGCAAGACTAAAAAAATATAATGAAAGCTATAAAGATGGTTTTGCCTAATCTACCAACAACACATGCAAAACTAATATTGGGGTTTTCAATTAGTTGAACATGATGTATGTGTGTGGATTGAAAATTGGTTGGATGGAAATGGGAAATCACTGAGCCAACCATCAGACGTCAGCGGGTTGATTGGTCGTTCGTAAAACATTGTCACATGAATCTGACAGTTTCAAATTGAGATATAGTAAATAATAATATATATGTTAGCTTTTTATCGAGCTATAAGAGTTTTTTTACCACAGTGTTTTACTATCTGTTTAGGTTATACACATATATGATGATTATTCAAATGGGTTATGAATGAGGAAAGAAGTATTTTAAAGGTAATATAACCCACATTTGCGTGGAAGGAGAGTGGGAAACCATTTTAAGGAAAGCCACCCTCAGTAGACCCGACCGGGATTATAACTNAGATGTAGATTATAGAATATTTGTAATTTATTTATGCGCCAACAACTTTGGGGATGAAAAGTTGAAGATAATTTACTGGAGGTATGCGGAGACAAAAGGTTGAATAACACTGGTCCGAGGCATCACTATCGTGTTAGATTAGACTTTAGATTATAGGGATATCAAAGTTCGAATCCCGTTCGGGTGTACTGAGGATATCGTTTCCTTTTGAAATGGTTTTCTACCCTCCCTCCATGCAAATGCCTATACACTTTCTCTAAATTCAACTTGTATCATCCCTAACTCATTTTTGTAGTTAGTACATACGAGTAAGTTACACGAAGTGCTAAAAAAACACCCGACCTGGTTTTGAACCCCGATCTTTGCGTCACCGGCAATCTACTCTAACACGAGAGTGAAATGACGTTGTACAATGCGACCACCCGATGTGGATGACAGATCTGTTGACTCTAAGAGTAAAGGGAGAAGTAATTTGAAGTAATTTCCATCCCTCGATTCACTATCTCAGTAAAACCCTAATATTATCTGTGACTTGAATACGTGCCGTGTTGAACAAAGAGACGATAGTAATTTGTAAGTACGAGACGCCTTGAGAGAGACCGCAAATATAACTTTCTCCGAACTAGAAAGAGTTTTAAGACCTTGTCAAGTAACATGTAAGCTCGCTCGCTTCTCCTTCCAAGACGTCTAAAATAAAAGAACATCTGGTGCTGGCATAACGCACACTTCACACCGCAGCGTTTGATGTGGTAGCTTTGTCGTGAGCTGTGTTTCAAATGCCAGGTGCTTAGTTTGGTTTACAAACTCAAGATTAATCTTAAACTTTGGGATACAGTGGGGGAATCTGTGCGTATCATGCAAATTCGGGTTATTTCTGTTACTTTGAATGAGGGCTTTGCATACTCTTCAAAAGTAATAAAAGCGATAGTCACGAAATATAAATTTTGACTTTCTACTTTCTAAAATATCTGGCTTATTATCAACCTAATTATTTTCTATATTTTTTTATTTAGCACCACGTCTTACTACCCATTCAGGTTATACGCTCAAGTACTAATTACGTTAATGGATTAGAAATTGGGAAGGTTGAATTTAGATGATGTGAACCCGCATTTGCATGGATGGAGAGTGAAAAACTATTTAGGACCCCCCCAGTTCACCCAAGCGAATCTCAATCACCCTGTCTTCTGCAGTGTAGCTCAACACGAAACTAGCGCGTTAGCTAACTAAGTACGCCACCGAGGCGGACAACCTAATGTTAAGTATCAATAAGAAAAATAAATATTAATCTGTAGCAGTGGTTTCCAACCCTAGGGTCATGATAATATCTCAAGAAAAAAATGTTTTTCCAAAAATTATGAAATATTGCAATTACAAATTAATTATGAAACTTAGGCTCTATGAAACGGTATATAATTATGTTTATATTTTCTAAAAATTGCTCCAATTGACAATTCGTAAGAAAATCAAGGTGTGTGCTGGCCTTTTGGCCGGGAAAATATTATGTTTAAGGTCGTGATCAAAAATTGTAGGAAGTACTGGTTTATAATATGGTCCAAACTAACGCGCTTGTACGGTCAGTTGGTGGACTTGGAAGACTGATGTGCAATAGTACCTTCAGGTTCAGTGAGGAAAGCAACGGTAAATACCTCACTCCTCATTTCCCTAGTATCCCTCTTCGGTGCTGGCTAGTTGGTGAGATTGTTGAGGTTTCAACCAACCTTCGGGCTGAGTACTATTCTTACATTCCTCGTACGACACGTCTTACAATTTGAGAACCAACTATATCCATGCTATTCTATTGATTACAAGAATCTTCTTCTATTAAAAACAAAAGATTGAATTTTAAAAGTTAGCTATAGAGATTTGGTATATTATAATAAGCATAAATAAAAGTTTGCCACGAAATATGGAAGATTATTTCTAATGAAACCTTTCCTCCACCTATCTATAATTAAAGCTTGAAAATACCTAGACGCAGATAGGAGGATAAAATTCGACTAGACCTGAATGAACTTTCAAGTTCTAATGATATAGAATAAGTAAGTTCATTTCTCAATACATTTTATATCAATAAATATTATTATAATTTGTAATAAGAGCTTTGGCTAGCTCTTAAAGCTTCTCAAGTTTAATTTTGGGTCTAAAAGATGGATGAACGTTTATTTCGCGTTTAAATTATTTATTTTTGTTTACTTGTTTTATTAGAATACTAAACACAATGAGGCTTACTAAGAAGTTAAGTTGAAATTCAGGCAAAAAGCACTTAACTTACGAAACAATTTGATGATGAGTTTTCAAACCGCATTGCTGAAGTCGATTGCAGGAAGACGGGATTTCCACAATTGTGTAAACGTTGACTCTTAACGAAATGAAACCTCCTACGTCGTTGTGAGGATAACCACAATAACAAACTTGACAAACTTGAGGAGTTTGAATGTCGTTTATATCCATGCCCAACCTACTCAGTAGTTAACTTCACAAAACTTCCATCTCTCCCGAAATGAATTGGAGTAACAGTAGACCAAACTTCTAATAAGGATTTAATAACAATTTCATACTGATTCCAACGATGCTTCTTCACCTAAACAACTAAAGAAATTTTACTTTAATTGAAGTATTTCTAAGTATTACTTCTACTTTTAAACAATTTACGGTAAACCTAGATTAAATTAATAGCACTCTGAAGCACAATTTCTGCTTTACGTTATATTGTAGTGCATTATAGTGTGTTATATGTGTGTGACGTCAAGTTAATATATCATAACTAGATTCCAGATATAAGGCCGTCGAAGACATTATTTTGCTTAGTAGAGTTATTCGATGTCAAATAATATCTAAAAAATTCTTACTTGCTCTATGACATTAAAACTCAAAAATTTATTGCCCGCACTTACAAAATTACGCCAACTATCACTATTTTGAGTTAGTTCTATCCAGTCCACCTTATACACTATATACCTATCTTGAGCTAGTTCTCTCCAGTAAGGGAAAGTACCCAAATATCGTCCCCTTTTTTGTTTATCTGAATTTCAGAGAAAGTATGGAAACAATTATTTTTTTTACTAATCAGTTATATTCTAATAACAATTTATTTATAATTTCTTGAACTGAAATTGAAAAAAAATAAAGCCAGTTGTGTGTTTTT
>CABFWB010003283.1:40392-51166 GCA_902151455.1 Timema bartmani | reverse complement strand
GCTACGCACTTTTTCAATAAGCATTTCCTCCATAATTAACACACTCTAACAACCAAGAAAACTAAATGACTTGTCCACTGACGACACTTCAACGGACTCACGGCTCACGAAATATGTGCTGCCGCAGATATTGTGAGAGCGCGTGAGGGCGTGACGAGACATGAGGAGACATGACCTCACGTGATGTGTATGTAGTGACGCCAGTGTGAATGCGCACCCCTCTTATCAACAGAAATAAGTCTACTCACACTTTGATTGCTTACGTGAGCTCATGTGACCTCACGTGACGTGACGCCAATGTGTCCCCACCTTAAGATACCCTTCCAATCCCGGTTCCTTGGATCAGGTCGTTAATAACCTCAGTGTTGAACGTATTATACCAACCCTCAATTGACATCGTCTTTTCCATACACCCAAAAATGTTTCACAACATTCGACCCATTCTTAGTAATAATTTTCAATGAGTTTTTCATCCGTCCGTGCAAATAGTTTAAGTTAAATAATTGAGAATTCCTTTGGGATGGAGCAGATTTTCTAATAAAGTCTTGAAATGGCGTCCAAAAGGACAGCTTTTTGAGTCTGTTTACAAAATTTCTCTCAGCAAATTAATTATGTATTGTGTGAGATAAGTTAATAGAAAACAGGTGGAAGCTGCGACTGCATTGTCTTCTCAAATGTACTGTCTGGTGTCATCGTGGGGAGTAGAGAACAGGAAACAAAGACATGGCAAGAACAAGGAGAATCGAAGGATGAAAGAGACAGCGATAAGCTAAGAGAGTGACAGAGAAAACTAAAATACGCTTTCTTACGTCATCAGAATTGCGTAAAGCTGTTTTTGAGGGTGAGGGGGGGGGGATCGATAATGTCTATATGGTGCTCCTGCTGAAGACGGGGAGACCAGGGTTTGATTCCAAGTCGGTTCTACTGAGGGTAGTTTTTCCTAATTGTTTTCCCACTATCCTTCCAGGCAAATGCGGGTAGACTACCTCTAAAATGCTTTCTTACTCATCCCCATCCTACCAGAATAATCATCATATATATAAACAGGTAATAAGATCCGTTAATAAAAAAAAAACTGGTGTTACATGGGGGGAGTTTGGGTATATCACAGTGTTACGTAACAAAGAATTCATATTTAATTTCTAATGTTGCAAAAATAATATCACTCTTCATGTTTTCACCGTTAGTAAACATAGTTATTGATAATTTCCTATTCTGAATGGTATTAAATGTGAGTCCCTCTTTTAGTGTCACAAAAGCTTCCCCATGAAAATAATAGCATTCACTCTTGATGTGGAAAGTTACGTAGCACTGGTTGTAGGAGAAGGGTCGGGCTAAATGTGTACTTTATATTACATATGGGTGCAGGAGGGTCAAAAAGGCAATAAAAAAGCGTTACATTGTTTACGAATAGCACCGATGTAATAAAACACAGTGTTCCTACAAAAGTGGCAAGTAGTACAACCTGGGGAAAAAACTAAACTAAACATACGGACATTGGTTGTGAGGCAACAGCAAGAGGATGGGTAAGGGGGGAAGGGAGGTAGAAGCCTATTAGTGGTAGTGTAAAATAATATAGAGCGATAAATATTTGCATAATCAAGTGCTTGAGACCAAGAACTGGGCTACAGCCAAAATAAAATAGAGCTACACTGGCCTAATGCACAGTTTGCAGGACTATTAATTAAAAAAAGTACGAAACAATCCTACATAATTTATCATATAGAATGCTAAAGTTATGATCAAATTTTCAAAAATCAGTCCATGTAAGCTACCCTCTATTAGAATTTTTTTAAGAAAAACAAAGGCACATTTTTATTTATAATTTCTCCCGTGTTAAACAAAATTGTTAAAGCCTTTTTTTTTAATTTACATTTAAAAAAAACCTGTTAGTAATAAACTACATTTAATTTAAGGGCTAAAATCAAAATAGACCCTGGGATATGACCATATAACATCTAAATATAAAATTTGAACCAAATCTACACATCCGTTTTAGTTAAGGGGCAGACTAACAGGTGGACAAAGACATTAGGACAGACTAGTAAAAACTACATTTTTGGGTTCAGGAGCACACACAACATATACACCTATAACAATCTATAATAATATATTAGAAAGTAAAATTACACATCTTAGGCCTATTTCTTCAAAGTTTTTATGATTAAAATATTTTTTCTATATCTAGCTTCGATGGAAAATAAAGTTTTATTTTAATAGTTGGAAACTTTTGTTTCCTAATATGGAAGGAAAGCCAAAAAAAAAAAATTTGTCTATACACAAATGGTCAGGGGAACCGATACATTATAGCTATTATAAAGAGGATATTCAAACGTCTAGAATTTAAGCTTAAAGAAAATATGTGATAAGTTTAATCAATAAAACTTGTTATGTCTATTATTTTAATGATACATAGTTTAATTATGTACCTTATTAAGTACAAGCCGTAAATTGTAATGTATATCTTACATTGCATAGGTTACTAATATATATATTTTTTAATTAATCTTAACCTCCCTCTTTCCGCCTTACCGAACAAATTCCTCCCCACATATAGAAATTGACACTGTTTTTTTTTATCGCCACGTGTTACTACCTGTTCGAGCTTTATATGATAGTTACTCTAATGGGGTAGGGATAGAGTAAGAAGTATTGTGTAGGTAACCGTATTTGTGTGGAAGGATAGTGGGAAAACATTTAGGGAAAACCACCCTCAGTAGAACCTGGATTCTAAACCCGATATCCCCGTCATCAGCAGTCCAGTCTAATACGAGAGTGACGCCTTAGAACAGTAGTATTCAACCTGGGGTACACGAAGACATAATAAGAGGGTACGTACAATTAATAAATATATATATTATTTAGTGATAAACCCTCAATAATCAGGGCTAAATTTAGGGTTAGCCACGAGAGATCCGGAAGCTAAAACATTAGGTCTGAGGATGCCGTTTTCTTTCTTTCTCTCTCCCCCTCTCTTATTTATGCGATTCTTATCTGGGCGGCAATAATATGAGTGAAGAATGACACCTCAATGGTAGAGCATTGGCGCGCTAATCAAAGGTCCGGGGTTCGATTCCCGTGTCCAGATGTAATTTTTATATATAATCGATAGCAAAATATTTGTTAATCAATAGTTTGAATTTCCTTTTTCTCATTTAAAACGTATTATCTAATATATTATTTTGGATGTAATTTATTTTAGATGTATATAATAGATTTGCATTGTGCTCCAACAAATGTGGGTGTACAAAGTAGAAGAGAAACAGCTATATATGGGGACTAGTGAACAAAATTGGTTTAATACCACTGCCTTAGACCATTCGGCCACTGAAGTGGGTAATTAATACTAGTTTCATAAAAAATAAGATTAAAAAAAGCATTGTACCATATTTCTATATACATACGTTTTTCAACTAGGTTTATAAGTGGGATGGATGCTAAATTATTATATTGACGAAGATGCACTTTCTGTTTTAAAATAAAGGATCAGGATGGCTGTAGAATTTTTTTTTTAATATTAATATTTGTTTCACCCTTTCTGCCCAAAAATACTCCATCCGCCACTCTAAAAGGTTGTTTAAGGGGAGGTGGGTTGGGTTATTTATTTATGTATATAAATAATTTGAATTTATATAACAACTAACTACGTGACACACACACTCCCATACGCAATTATTTTAAAAACCTGTATTTACGGTCGTGTTCATTAGGGAAGCAGAATTGACGAGGAGGTGGTACGGTCTGGCAGGCGCGGTAATGTATGCGAGGTAGGTGTTAGCGCGAGAAATCAATAAGCCACCTCCTCACACCCTGTGTCCTCCTGTTTGACCCGTGTAAATGAATGTCCCCAGAGGAAACACTTGGAATAACAAGTAGAACGAACACCCTTTCCTACCCTTACCACCTCTACAGATTATTGGGTTTTTGGCTGGGATCTGAGGGAGGGAAAATAAATTACTCGCCCAAGATAGGTATTCCAATTTTCATAGGTACCCGCGGCGGGGTCGCAAGTCCCTCAAATTGCTTCCCTTTGCTGTTGTCTGGGCTACAAGCTGTGGGAGTTAATAAGTGAGACCGGTCATGTATCAGATAGTTTAACAACTTTACTTGTTGATTAAATTGGAATATGGTAATCCGGGAAGGATTATATAGTGCGTTTAAAAACAGACACTAAGGTTATAGCACTGAAATAGGTTAATTGTGACTAGTTAAATTTTAATTGACACAAAAGTTGTTTTGGTTAAACTAAAACTTGTTTTCAAATATTTACAATCCAATTTTCATAAGGTATTTTAGAAATTACGAGAATTTTTTATTTTTTGGTAAAAAAAATTAATAATATTTTGCTATTTTGTAAGTGTTAATTTATAAGTATTGATAATATATTAATCAAAAGTGACAGCTGAAGATCATATTACTTGAAGTATGAATAAGTAAAAGTAGCTCTAGAAAATTTTATATCTGTCTGATTAGACTGCTCAAATGCTTACCGAGGGGGGTTGAGGTCTGATGCTCAAATCTGACTGGCTGTGCAGAGGTTGTTTTACCACAGTTAAGGTTATATCTCTCCCAACGAATGCTGGTGAAGTTATTAAAATTTCTCCTGTTCTCATTAATTTGCAAATAACGAGTTTTGGTGTAAGCACATGCTTTAATAGCTTGCTCATTGTCAAATTAGCCTATTGGAGGTTTTTGAAAGGTGACTTGTGCCTCTTGTGTTTAGTCATATTTCCATAGGAAGGTCCTTTTAGAGAAGACAGTAAAAAAAATTGCTATAAACATTAATAACATTTTATTATATTATTAGTGTTTTTTAAAGGGGAAGAAGGTAGAATTTAGAAAAGAGAATGCACCCTAATTTTCGTGCAGAAAAAGTGAGAAACCATTTAGTAAAAAAAAACCTAAGTATACCATCCAATCTAAGATTTGAACCCCAGCTTACCCGTCATCGGAAAACACCGGGTGAAATATATGTATTTGGTCATAGGTTCCCACCGGAGCAGGAAGTATGTTTTCTATAATGGTTCGACAATATCATGTAGGATTATGATAATGGGGGGTCGTTTGTGATAAAACAGTAGTATAGGACCCACAACAGTGATAGAATGGTCTATGGAACTACACTCGCAATATACGGGACTGTCTATGATGGGGAGATCAGGGTTCGAATCCTGGTTGGATGCGCTGAGTTTTTTATTCTAAATGTTTTTTACTTTCCCTCTACGCAAATGTGGATACATTTCTTTTCAATTCAACCTTCCACATTTCTAACAAGTCAGCGTAATTATTACACGTGCGTACAACCCGGACGGGTTGTGAGGTTTGGTGACAAAAAAAAAGTCTATAGTTTAGGCAAACATCTCTTTTCATTATGTCCTCTTCTCTCCCTCCTATAATCGTGATTTTATTGGCGGGATCCACTTGTACAGGTAGCTCAAAAACTATAAATACAGCTGATTCAATCACGTACTGTACCTTCGTGGTATTAGGGAATTCTGAATAAAACAGATTGAATGAGTGCACGAGCCTTGCCTAGCGAATTATCAAAACTCTGTGAGAGGGGAGGTTGTTCCAAACCCTAGCCTCAAACCCCCCCTGGATGACCTGTCATTAAAGAGGAGTTGAACTGCATTAGGCCTACCTCCATTATTATGTGACGTGTCACCCTGATGATGGCAATGCTCCCTCTAGCCCCACCCCAAACTTGGCATCTGCAATTAATAATGGACCTGTTACGCCTGACGACGTTTTAAGTAGAAATCAGGATCGACGTGTTTTTTTGTGTTTTTTTTCACACGCACATCCTCACTTTGTACGTGGGTACAAGTATTCTCACGTAAATAATCTCGTTACAGATAATATAAGTAGAACATTTTTTTTTATTTAGCACTGCGTCTTACTAACCGTTAGGTTTAAACGCCTACGTCCTAATTACAGCGCTAATGGTTTAGGGATTAGGAAGGTTTAATTTAGAGGAAGTGCACCCGGATTTGCGTGGAAAGAGAGTGTAAAACCATTTAGAAAAACCACCCTCAGTGCACCCGACTCCGATCTCCCCATCTTTGACAGTATAATCCAACACTAGAGTAGCGCGTTAGACCACGCAGCCATCGAAGCAGGTAGAATAACAGTTAATTTACTAATATCTAACCTGTTATATGTTTTTTTAAGTATATTTCAAAGTTTAAATATTTGTTTAAAGGATGACATATGTATACATGTAATTCGAAACTGGTTGGTTTATCTTTTGATCCACGTCTTAATTACTACTCATCCGGGCGACAACCTATTTAATTACACCAATGGGCTAGAGATTAAAAAGTATAGTCTATATTAAATGTGACCGCATCTGAGATAAGAGACGGTGGTAAACCATTTCGGAGTAAACCCGCCTCGGTGGTCGAAGGGTCTAAGGCGTCACTCTCACAATAAACTAGACTGACGATGATGAGATCGGGGTTCAAATCCCATGGGTTGGATTGAGGGTGGTTTTTCCTTGGTGGTTCTCCTATCTCTCTCTTTACTACGCAATTGTTGGTATATTTCCTCTAAATTCAACCTTACTCATCCCTAGCACTAGCATAATTAGTACATATGCGTACAGCCCAATTAATCAATAAATCTCAGTGCTAAAAAAATTGTGTGTATATATATATATAGATATATATAGGATAAGAAAAAACTCTTATTACAACCAGCTAAGATTCGAACCCTGACAGCCCCATTACTGGAAAACCAGACAGGATTATCTTGACAGCTAGACCACGTTCCCACCAGTACGAGTGAACCGGATGTTCCTGACGAATATATTTAACATTTGTGGGCGGACTGTTTAAGGTGGGAATGTAGGGGACGCGAGAAAAGGTAAATGTTTTTGCAGTTTTTTTAATATCAAAACATTTTACTGGCCATAATAAATCAAATCTTTCTCCAGTGTAAACAGTATAATTTTCTTCACATGATGATTTCAACAGTTGTTGAATACCTGTCAATGGTGTCCTGGGATTTAATTACAACTTTTTCTCTCTGTTTTAAAATTATACCATTAAATTTTAATATTCTCATGACATATATTATTAGCTACCTGTGTTTTTATATTCACTATAGTAAGTGCTCAAAACGACCACCTTCCACCCGGATGCAAGCCTGCAGTCGCCGTGTCATAGAATGCCTCAAAAAACGCCTGATATTTGTAAGAACTAGGAGTAACTCACAGAACATTTCTCAGATATATCGAATGTGGTATAAGAACAGTTTAGTGGAATCATTTGGCTGTAACTCGAGAACAAGGTAAAATGGGACACATCTCTATATGAACCTTTTTTATTGTTTTTGTATCTCCTGTCTACCACCGAAGTGGGTCGCACATGCTACTGTACATACTGTATGATCTCCTCCATTGCTATGAAAGAAGGGGGGTAGTAAGAGTGACGAGAAGCTCAGGTGCTAATAGCCCGTTGTGTCTTCAGCCCCTGATAAAACCAGTACTAAAAAAAATTATCAATCACAAAACAAACTCAACGTACACAATTATCTCTTAACACCAGGGTCATTCAATTATATTTCAATCAAAATCCAATTATCATGTTAATTATGTAAATGAACGTAAAGCACAACACTAATCAGTTAATGTGAGGCAATTAATCTAATTTACTATTGACAGGGAAATAGGTTTACCGTCACAGTAGGGGACGATGCTTCGGTGGCCGCGTGGTCTAACGCGCTACTCTCGTGTTGGACTAAACTGACTAAGACGGGGAAATCTGGGTTCGATCCCAGTCTGATGTACTGAGGGTGGGTTTCCCTACATGGTTTTCCACTTTACTTCCACGCAAATGTGGGTGCAACTCCTCTAATTTAAACCTTCCTAATCGCTAAACCATTAGTGTAATTATTCCATAAATAGTAAGACGCGGTGCTAATATATATATATATGCGACGTCACCTGCATCGATGGGCACGAGGACCAAATATCATCTAGTCTGGTTTGCCGGTGACGTAGAGAGAGGTTGGCGCTACAGTCAGGCCAGGTGGACAATGGTTTCTTACTATCTCTCCACGCTGATGTTGCCACATTTCTTTTTAATTATACCTTCCTCATCCCCACAACATTAGTGAAATTTATTTCTAGCATCGCGTCTTAATATCTGTTCAGGTTATACCCATATGTATTAATTACGTTAATGAGTTAGGGATGAGGAAGATTGAATTTAGAGGAAGTGTACCCATATTTTCTGGGGAAGAGTGGAAAACCATTTGGTAAAAACCACCCTCATTACACTCTACTGATATTCGAAACCCGACCTCCTTGTAATCGACAGCTTAGCCTATTGAGAGAGTGACGGCTTAGACCATGCTGCCACCGAAGCGGGTAATAGCGTAATTAAATGCGTATGTACTGGATGAGTAATGAGACGTGAATCAAAATAACATAAGTAAATGGTACGGTGCCGTTCACAAACTTTCTCACTCATTTGCCTAGAAGGAGATATTCACTCAAAACTTAAAAGACACGTGAAACTAAATAATACACATTGTTGCATAAACACACCATCTAGGAACGAAAGTTATATAATATTCACTGTTACAGAAACATGTTGAGAAAGAAGTAATCTCTCTGTTCACCAAAGAGCATAACAATCCATTTCCCAGGGCTTAAATTAAAAAATATATTTACCAATACCTCATAAACTATCGGTTCGATAAAATATATTTCAAATAAACAATTTTAATTTTAATAGTACCTCAACTTTTCAGTGATAAACTATTTCGTATCTCAAATAGTTGCAGATATATGATCAAAATTGGAGATATCCGCTTATGTAAAGTAAGCCCAGAGTCATTTTCGTGGGAAAAGTAGAGTTTCCATTTTGTTTGTAATGTTAAACCGTGTCGATACGAAATTTAATCAAAATCGTTAGAGCAGATTTTGAAAAACTATTTTTTTTTCTCTTTTTACCCTTAAGTAAACTACTCTTAATTTTAGGGTTGGATGAATAATTATATGAAATCTTATGAAAATCCTAGATACCAAGTTTTAGCCCGACTGGTAAAATGGTTCCGGCTCTAGACCGAGTAACAGACATAAATACAGTGTTGTAAAAAATACTTTTGAGTGTTCAGGGGGACATGAAATGTCAAAATCCATCAAAATCTTTAGTTCAATATTTTTTTCCATCACAATACTTTCTCTACCAGAGGGATGCGATAGTGTAAAGAGTGGATTTTAAAGTCCACGCGGATAACGCATAACTTAGTTTGGCAATGTATTTAAAAATTGACCCTCGCACACCTCTGCAAAAGTTATTAAATCAATATCAGGAATAACTGTCAATATATTCGCTAAGAGTAAAACTTTGTGGTCTTGGAAGTATAGTTCTCAACTCAGGATCCGAGGTTCGTGAGTTCAAATCTAGCCGGGGTTGATGGGTTTATCTTGAACGATAAAAATCCGTAGCGCAACTTCCTTTGGAGGAGGAGAAGTAAAGCCATCGGTCCCATGTCGAGTGTGGCGGGTAAAATAACCCTGAAAGGTATGGGAAAATAGCATTCCCGACCAAATTGGTAGGTACTTTTGCTCTCGCTCATAGAAATTTTCGTGTGCTGATATAATCAGCCGGTTCAGAAAGTTCACGTTAATGCCTCAAATAAATTAATAATACTCGTTAGGTACACACAAAATCGAAACAAAACCTTCTAAACTCGAGATGGACAGCTCTACCCACTAAGCCAAAGTAGTGAACGATGAAAATATCACAACATACTGAAAGGGGGCAAAATTGAAAATGCATAAGAAGGTAAAACACTAAAGCCATAAGGATGTAACCCCCCCTTTGATTTGATAGGTTCATAACACTATAAATAAAAGGTAGGTTGATTACAAGAGAGTTTTTTTTTAATTCATAACATACAACTCGTAGAAAATTAGAGTGAGACATACTAAGAGTAGTCGAGTGAAAGGTCAACAAGGACAGATAGAAATAATAAATAATGGGGCAAGACCCCAAGTCTTTGAGAGAAAACAGTAAGACAATAATAAATAAATACATATAAAATTGACCCAGCGCAGAAGACGACTAACCTAACTAGAAAAGTTATATAAAGACAAATAGTAAAGGTGTACACAACTCATCGATGCCGATACAAAATCGACATGAGTACGCTGAATAATAACTAACTGCCATTACAAGGCGCAAAAGAGAAAATTTAACAAATAATCAATGACTTAGATCAACCTAATCAGTTTTAACAGACACCATTTAAATTAGGTCAATCTAACTATTAACTTGGCCGAAGCGCTAAGTGCGTGGGCTCGCAGCCCCAGAGTTGAACAACAAGTTCATTTATTACAAAAGACTAAACCCTTAAAACTTTGACAAGCAAACCAAACATTTCAATAAGTTTAACTTTAAGAAAGATAACTAGCGCCCCAAGATGGCGGCGTAATAAACCCCAAACCCGTCCGTGAGGCGGACAAGGCGGGCCAGCAAAAAGAAACAGAGTTTAAATATCAAGTAATCCATAATGGCCGACAGGCAAATCCTGTAGTCTCTAACGAATTTAATTCTGAGTCACGTTTAAATAAATAAAGCCGAAACATATAAATTTAGAACATGAAGAGCCAAACATAATTTAGATACGTCGAAATATAAACTAAGTCTAAAGCTAAGACAAAGTGCCTCACCTAATTGAGCGCAGAGAAATGAGTGACATCACTACACAGTCCAGCCGTTATATACAAAACAAAGTCTGTCACGTGTTCACATACGGCGGG
>CABFWB010003283.1:0-36227 GCA_902151455.1 Timema bartmani | reverse complement strand
GTAACATTTATCCCCCCCCCCCCCGGCCTTCGCCTCTAACTTGACTCTAAAGAATGATAGGAACGTAAAAATTTAACATCCTATTAATACGAACTGTTTTAGTAATCTTTCTTAAGTTGAAGTTTCTAGTTTAAGCGGTTAGTGAGAAACAGGACTTTAAAAAACTTTATTTCAGGACTCACTCACTGATCATCGAAACCTAAGGTACTTTCAGTCAACATAGAAACTTGAAAATTGGCATAGTGGTAGTACAAGGGTAAAAAATTATATCTTAAGTTTTTAAATGGTTCTCAAAAAATGGGCGGGGGAAGCGCATAGTAGTGAAAATTGTAAAAAAAAATCTAGGTGATATGTATACCTACTTAAATATTTTCTCATTTTTCTTATACCTAATCTTTACCAAAGTTATTGATATCCCATCAAAACATTTATGTAAAAATGTGCCAAGTTCTACAACACAAAAATTATTAAATTACCCAGCCTCTAAAAGGAGTGAAGAAAAAGGAAAGATTGTCAAGTTCAACTTGTAATGTCTTTCCAAATAGATTGTCACTATCTGATTGAGCAAATTTGATTTTAATTCATCTTATATACTTTTACCTTAAGTCTCTGGCTAAAGTTCTACAGCTATACTTTAACTAGAGATTTAAAATCAAATTTGCGCATTTGTATAGAATTAAGAGAAGTGAAAATCTATTTGGAAAGATATTTAGAATTGAACTTGGCACCCTTTTATATCTCACTCCTTTTAGAGGCTGAATAATTTAAGGATGTTTTGTGCTGTAGAACTAGGCATGGTTTCACATACATGTTTTTAAGTGTATATTGTACCTAGACAATTTAATCTCAAATTTAGATTGTTAAAATTTTAATGCTACAGCTTATAGCTATTATTTCAATACTAACGCATGTGCCAACGGGCCAGATAGCTAATTTTTTTTAAGTTAAATATTTCCATAGCTCGCTTGTTCATATATTTTACTAGTGTTACATTTTATACATCTCATATACATTTCTGAGACCAAATTTCATTAGATAAATTTGAGGTTGTGCAACTTTATTTAGAACCAACCACATTTACAGGTTTTTACAGGTTCTAAAATTATATTATTGTGGATACAAAAGAATGGAAATATAAGACGGTAGCAGACTATAATTTTATTTTTAACCCCCAAAATAATCATTACTAGTATTTTTGTACCCTTTTATGTCCACAAAAAAACCACTGCAAAAATAAATATTAAACTTAGCTTGTGAGGCCGTATTTGCTCGAGTCACATGCCTGCTTCATCATGCATGAAGTAGTTTATTAATGTTTTCTTGAAAACTTCATTTCATTTTCACAAGCAAAAAAAAAGACGTCAAACCAACACAACACGCGCTTCTCATTTCTCATCTGTCGACGACAGAAAGGCAGCCTGGAAACTTGAGCGATGGGTTTATCCACAACTGTCGTTGGAGGGATGAAGATTAATAATAAGAAAATTACTTGCTCATAAGGGCAAAGTATTGAAAAGTCAGAAAGACACAAGGTAGTATAGTAAATGCGCGAGCTCCGCTTCCTACTACCCATCTGAGCTTTCCGCCAGTGGCGTGTCTTGGAGGGTTGCCTGGGTAAGCAGAGATAGTTTAAGCTACGCCAAGTTAAGTTCTCTTCACTCAGTAGAACACTCATTAGTCAGACATCAACGGAAGTACATATTTTCATGTAATGTGTGAAGAGTATAACCCATGAAGGCTTGATCAAATGAGGACCAAGCGTGTGAGAACAAATCATTGGTCCACCAAGCTCTGCCTACGCTGGAAACACACCACTGCACTACTATGTCTTATTGGTCAAATGGGGACCAAGCCTATGAGAACAAATTAAAGGTCCATACCAAGCTCTGCCTACCCTGGAAACACACCACTGCACTGCTATCCGAGCCCTCAGAAAATATTGCGCCTCTCTTAAATGTATTTGTTTTTTATTTATTTAGGGGGTATGAAGCTCCACTTTAAACACACAAAATTATTTACGTCAACGCTTACATTACAAAATAGCTTGAGTGTTTTTGACGCAGCGACTAGTGAATTCAATCAATTTGAATTGTAAATTCCTCTTCACACTCCATTTCACTTTATTCGCCTAGATGCTGGGGACTTCCGCGTTGCTGCTGTTTGTAACTTTTGGACAAAAAGAGCGGGTCCAAAGGGTTAAACAGAGCTGGGAACGTTCGTCATTCACTGATAATTACATTTACATTTTCAATTAAGTGCTTCACGTCTTCAAGTTCTTTATTGTGGTTTCAAATTTGCAATATCCACCAAATAATTTAGAAAATATATATATAAAGAATGCCTTGAATAACACATTTTCAAAATTAATTTCCTTCAATATCAATTATTTTCTAAAAAATGTTTACAAAAACTCTAATTTGGATAGGTTTTCTGAAAAAGTTATAAGATTTAAAAAATATATAATATAATTATCTATACAACAAAAGTTGTCCTTTCAAACAACGATCAAGGAGATGATTTTATATTATGTTATTCATCTATATAGTGGCGTATTCAGGTCAGGGGCACCGGGCAGGGGCACTGGGCATGTGCCCCCTATTGATTTTTGAAAAATATGCAACAAATGTTTAAACTCTTCTATCTACAACAACAAAAAGTCATTGTTAATATAAGGAGAGATAATGGATGCAGAAAAAACACACAAATCCGTGTGTGCTTTTATCCAGTACAGAGGTACTTCATGGATAGTTAAGATTAGAGAGGGAATTCTTGATACAGAAATACGAAAATGTCGATACGCCAATGAAAGCTAACAGATCTGCGTCTGTCTCTACAAACATCGAGGTCCTATTGAAAACTCTTAGTGTTATATCAGTTCAACATCATTGTGATCTTTAAGTTCGTTGAATAGAATTAAAACCTAAGACCATCAATGGGTCGGGGAAGATTCAATATGCTCAATATGAATAAAAATTATTTAGATAATCCCTGAAGATATGATAAATATATTCGCCTGAAAAAATTCGTCAGAACTTAAATAATTTATGTAAACTCGTTCTCTTCTCTCATCTTAAAGAACTGGATATTAAGTTTGGTCAAACATTTTAGAAAAAAATATATTCCTTATAATTTAAATGAGATAATTAATGAATTATTTACTAGCTGACTCACAAACGCTTTTATATAATCTAGCTTTCTTTAAATATATATTTTTTTTAAATAAATTCTCACATATATATGTGAAATTCTTTAGAAGAATGTAAAGTAGCAATATAATTATTTATATCATGGTGCCCCTCCTGTAATTTTTTCCTGGGTCCACCACTGTACTTACATTTAGAGTTGAACCCAAATCTTCTCCACATATGGTCAGTGAACATCAGGTATGGTATTTTCCTTTTTTAAATTAGTGTTTGTTTTTAAACCGAGTGCACTGTAAATGTTGATTTCCTGTAATCTCATTTAACATCCTTTCTTCCAATGTGATTTATCATAACTAATTATTTTCATGTTGTGTCTTAAGATAATTTAATAAAAATTTTACCTGAACTGGTAGTAAAACGCGTTTCTAAAAAAACAAGTTTTTTTAATCGCCGCATTTTACTTCCTGTTCTGGTTGTATGTATATAGGTTAGTTATTCTAATGGGGTAGAGATGAGGAAGGAACCATTTTAGAGTTAATCTATCCATCATTTGACGTGGAAGGATAGTGAGAAACCATTTAGGAAAACCACCCTCCGTAGACCTGATCGGGAATCGAACCTTGATTTCCCCGTAATCAACAGACCACTCTTAACATGAGAGTGACGCCTTATATCATTGGACCACCTAAGTGGTCTAA
The DNA here is from genome assembly GCA_902151455.1 of Timema bartmani. Lineage (NCBI taxonomy): Eukaryota > Metazoa > Arthropoda > Insecta > Phasmatodea > Timematidae > Timema > Timema bartmani. Next base: position 32,386 of record CABFWB010003283.1, on the reverse strand, counting down.
AAAAATGTAATGGTTGCAATTAGCACTACTGCCCGTATAACTAAGCACGTAAGCTCATCTGGTTTGAATTGCCGGTGATGACGTGGAGGTTTGGGTTCGCATATAGAATTTTTATATGGAGGGTAGTTTTCCCTAAACGGCTTTACACGCTTTCTTTAATCAAAGCTGGGTACACTTTTTCTAAATTCTACCTTCCTTAATATAAACCATTGGTGCTAAATATTTTGATAGTCCAGAATGGTATTAAGAATGATGAGGGGTGGAGGTAGAGGTAAAGGATTAGTACAAAAAAAGTAAATGTTTCATAACTCTATAGTTTTAGATAGTTTACAAAATGTTACATTGCAAACATAATTAACATATTTCGTCCTCATAAGGTAACTTAGGTTATTATCACATAATCTAATATAATTAGTTCAGTTTTTTCCATATGGACATTAGTTTGTAATGTAAATAAGAGCAAAAAAAAGCAAATGTGTATTTAAACATTTAACTGATTTTATTGATGAAGCTTTTCGATAGTCGAATCCGGAAAGTTACTTTCGAATCGAAGTCAAAGCTGCCGAATATTCGAAGTGAAGTTTTCGAAGTTACTGCCGATTATCACCCCTAAAAATTAACGTTTTAACCTCAGGTAAAAAAAGATTGCTCGTAATATTTAATTAAATATGTATTTGATTAAATTAAAAATTCGATTACTTTGGCCCCCGTCTATAAAATAAATTAAAGAAGATTTGAAAAAGTAGGACAGGTATTGTTTTTGTTTTTTTGAGAAATGTGCAAAGGGGGGGGNGGGGGGTGTTAATTCTCACACTTAAAAGGTCTCGTCGACTTGAAACTCTATAAATGGTAAAGAGGATACAAAAAACATAAAAGCAAGAAAGAAGTTTGTAGAATCGGGAGCGAAGACTTCCAGTGTGAAAGGAAACAAAATACAGTTAGATTGAAGTTCTCCTTTTTCAATTAACACTTTCGGAAACTTTGTTATCTAGAACAGTGGAACAAGTATTTATAACAAATTTAGAAATATTTTCACAGAGTTTTTCATCTTCCTCGGTACAATGTATTAACCTAGTATAAAAACTTAAGTAAAATGTACTCATAACTGTCCTGAATTTATTATGATGTATTTATTAATGGTGGAAACTTTTTTTCGTCCTTGAAGAATTTGTAAATATATAGATATAATTAAATTTCTCAAATATCGTTGATTCTCAGTTACAATCTTTTAAAAAGAGTATAAAAATTATTAAACAATAGTAAAAAATGCTTCATTCATGATTAGATGATTTAAAAGCTTTACTAACCCTCTAATATACAGTTCATAATTTAGGTTTAACTTATTTCCAAAATAGGTGTTAGAGTATCTGGTACCAATATAATTTGTTTATAATCAAGTATGTTGTTCTAAGTTTAGTGAATTTCTGAGTCAACACTAGGTTTATAAAGTAGGGATGGAAAAACAAGTTGAAAATACATTTGCCATTTATAGTTGGGTCGTCATAAAAATTGGCTTATACGAGAGTTAAAAAAAAAAGTTTTTTTGTGCATGACGTGACTTAATTCCCATTCAGGCTAGACATATATTTACACTTGTAAAGTAGGGATGAAAAATATAGAATTTAAGGTAAATGTACTCGCATTTGCATGGAGTAAGAGTGGGAAACCAATTAGAAGAAACCATCTCAGTGTACTCGGTCGAGAGTCAAACCCCGACCAGGTAAACCAGACTAGACTAAACTGCGTATTTTCTCACGTGTCGACAATTGCGTTTGGTACGTTTTACAGCACCCACTTTCTAAATCCTTTATCAAAAAAATGGAAACAGTTATTTAAAACTCGTAAGATATGTGAAATGAATTAATATACCTTGTTAAAGAAATAAATTGGAAAAAAGAGCTTCATATTTCATCAAAGAGCATAAACGAAATAATATTCACTGTTATAGAAACATATTAAGAAAAATGGAACATCACTGTTCACTAAAGAGTGTAACAATCAGCTCCCACCCCCTACCAGCTTCGGTGGCCACGTGTTTTAAGGTGTCACTCTCACAATAGACTAGACTACAGATAACAGGGTGTTTGGTGTTCTATCCCAGTCCAGTTTACTGAGGGTGGTTTTATCTAAATCGTTTTCAACTCTCCCTCCACGCAAATGCAGATACACTTTTGCCAAATTCAATCTTCCTAATCCCTAACACATTAGAATAATTAGTACGTATGCGAAAGGGTAGTAAGATGCAATGCAAAAAAAATATTGGCTCCCCAGTTCCCAGATCTTTATTTAAAAAATATGTTTGCTTATAGCTTGAAAACAATAATTATTTTTATAAAAATATATTTGGATCAAGAGTTTTATTTTATTTTTAATATTCCTTTAACTTTACACCGATAAGTTATTTCGTATCTCAAAGAGTTGCGGAGATACGATCAAAACAGAATACATCCACTGATGTAAAGTACCCTCTGAGTCTTTTTCCTGGATAAATGGGAACTTCCATTTTGTTTGTAATGCTAAACAGTGTCTAGATACTCATTTTAATCAAAATAATTAGTCAATTTTGAGAAAATCACTTTTTTTATCATTTCTACTTTAATAAGCTACCCTCAATTTTAAGGTTATAAATATAATGTTCCAAAAGTGTCTCTGACTAACTTTAATAAACCGGGTTTGGGCTCTGGGGTGAAATACAGATTGCAAAAAACAAATCTTTTTTTGGGGTCCAGGGGGTGATAAAACATCAACATACATCACAATCTCGAAAAATAATTTGTTTACGATGACAATAATTCCACTCTCTGAGAGGATGCAATAAATTAAAAATTGAAATACTATTTTAAATACCATTTTAAGTCATCGCAGCAGTGTTAAAATTCATGTGGTACATGTTTCCCATACAAACGCACCCTTTAAGAACGTCCTTTCCATGTTCTGTAAGTGGGTTTGAACCCTGGTTGTTATGAATGGCTGTATAGCACGCGAAATACACTTCTGATAATAACCAGTGTTGTGCGCCATTCATTATCTGATCCGCCGTTAAAAGGAAGAATCGGAACAGAATAATAATAGCTTGGCTTGGATCAGGAAAACTTTCTGGTTACCATGGGGGACTGTAACACTGTAAGTGTAAAAATAAATGTATTATCTAACTTCACATATGATCCACTGCTGCGATAGTTCATCTCCAATTGGAATAAAATAAACCATTTATAACGGTTGGCAATAACTAATATTAAAAACACGCTTCGATTCGAATCTCGGTCGGGTGTACTGAGGGTGTTTTTTTTCTTCAAGATAACTTTCCACGCTCCCACCACGCAAATGCGAGTACACTTCCTATAAATATAACCTTCCTAATCCTTAAAACCATTAGCGTAGCTAGTACATAAGGGTATAACCCGAACGGGTAGTAAGACGCGATGCTAAGATACTAAATATTGAAATTGCCATTAGTTATGTTGTGTTTACAAAATATTAAAGTGCTACTTTTTTAATTCAAAGTGGCTTGAAAACTAAATGGCATCAGTTTTTAATTATTATATACATACACATTTATATGTATTTATATTTAAATACAATTGGTGATATATTAAAGTTTGTAAAACCAACCACTATATAATACAATTTCTGTGTTTTTCCTTTTAAAGTTGATAAATTAAATCTTATTTCCACAAATATAGCCTACTACCCAACCGGGCTATACACATTTTAGTTACGTTAATGACGTAGGGACTAAAAAGCTCGACTTTAGGGGAAATGTATCCGCATCTAAGTGAAGAGAAGCAGGTAAACCGTTTAAAGAAAAAACAACTAAGCACACCCTACCAGGATTTAAACATTGACCTCCCCACAACTAGTGAGTCTGACCTTTAGTCCGCATGCCCACTAATACGGGTAATTCAAAGCTTTGAATCGTGGGTGTGACGGACATTACCTTATTTTCAGCACCCCGTCTTACTACCTGTTCAGGTTATACGCCTATGTACTAAATACACTAATGGGTTAGGGATTAAGAAGTCTTAATTTAGAGGAGGTACACCCGCATTTGCGTAGAGGGGGAGTGGAAAGCCATTTAGGAAAACCATCCTTAGTGCACCCGACTGAGATCGAGCCCCGACCTCCCCGTCTTCGGCAGTCTAGTCCAACACGAGAGTAGCGCGTTAGATACTACCTTATCAACGTCGCTGTACGATAAACAAAATTCAGCACTCACAAAAAAACTTTTTGAAGTATTTTGTTATGAAGGTCATAGCTACAAAAGCACTAAAACTAATTTAATATATTCATGCGTCAAGGCATGTGATCTGCAACTGTCACTTTTGATGGATAGTATCAATACTCGTAACCATAAAATAACAATAATAATAAAGTATAGAGTTATAAAATTTGACCGCAAAAAAAATTCAATATAGAAAACATTTTGGTATAAACAATAAAGAAGTAATTTTTAGTGACGAAATTATTAAAAATAATTGGTACAAGGTTCAGAAAACCAGTCCAGTTAAAAGTATATAAATTACAAAATTAGAATCACAGGTTGGTAATTGATACAAGGTCAAATGTCATGCAACATAATTTAGAGAATAATTATTTTTATGATTAAAAAAATTAATATAATACAACTTTTAAGAATGATAAAAATATTTCTTAAAATAATTTAGATTAATCATGAACATACAAAAGTAAAAATAATGACACTCAAATTGGTGTAAAATATTCTTTATATTTATTGAAAATGATAAACTAATCACTTACTTAGTATCAACATTAGGAACACGAAAGTTCACTGTCGCACTTACAAAAGTACGCCACCTATTCCTCTCTTGAGCTAGTTCTACCCAATATACCTCATTACACCCTACCCCGATCTTGAGCTAGTTCTATCCAGTCCACCTCACTACACCCTGCCCCGATCTTGAGCTAGTTCTATCCAGTCCACCTCATTAAACCTATTCCTATATTGAGCTAGTTCTATCCAGTTCACCTCATTACACCCTATCCATATATTGAGCTAGTTCTATCCAGTCCCCCTCATTAGACCCTTTCCCTATATTGAGTTAGTTCTATCTAGTCCCCTTCATTACACCCTATCCATATATTGAGCTAGTTCTATCCAGTTCAACTCATTACACCATATCCCTATATTGAGATAGTTCTATCCATTTCACCTCATTACACCATATCCCTATATTAAGGTAGTTCTATCCAGTCCCCCTCATTACACCCTATCCCTATATTGAGCTAGATTTATTCAATCCACCTCATTACACTCTATCTATTTCAGGTAAATTCTAATGTTATCCTCCCATCTGCGTCTAGGTCTTCCCAATGACCTCTTCCCTTTGGGTTTGCCAGTCAGTATCCTTAACACGGTTTTAGATTATCCCTTTGGCGCTCCATGTTTTGCCCACAGTAATCTATGAGACTTGACTAACCTAACAATGTTTTGTGATGAGTACAGGGTATGTAATTCACCACTATATAACCTCCTTCACTACCCAGTATTTTCATCCCGTTATGGACAAAATATTTTCCTAAGCACCTTGTTTTCAATCACTCTAAATGTTCTTTCATCATGTAAAGAAAGAAATTATGTTCGACAACCAAAGGTAACAACAGGTAAAACTAATATTTTGTATTTTCTAAAAAGACTTTCCTACCAAATTCAACTATAGCTCGTTTTGCCTCTAAGGAATAAATTAAACGCTCCCTTACTGTGTTGAATGCGTGTATAAAACCAATCAAGTTGAACACGGGGATCCAGCTGAATGTACCATTGAATTAAGTTGAAGACTTTAATTATTATTAAATTCTCCAACCTTTCCCCCCTAAATTCTCTCAAACCAATAATTTCTGGTAATTAAACTTGTGGCAGGCTCCAGACATAGATCTCCCTTGCATACGAATCCCTCCATTACTCAAATTTATTTGACCAGGAAAAGAGGAACAAACTATATACCTTAGTCAGGAATTCAATAAAATATAAATTTTTAGCGTCGTTTATTACCTTTTCCCAATAAGCCTCAAAATGTATAGCCACAACCATTAAATAGAATAGTATATTTTATTACCCACAGCAGTGAACACGTGGTCTAAATTTCAGGTTCATCTAGTCTAATTTGAAAGTGATGGTGAGGTCGATGTTCGAATCCCTTATGGGTGTACAATGGCTGAATTTTACTAAATGGTTTACTAATCTTGCTCAACGTGAATGTGGCTCTATTTCTTCTGAACCAACCTTCCTCAACCCAACTCTATTAGTGTAGTTGTTATTTATTATATAGCGTCTTACCACCCATTATAACTATAAGCACATAAATTGGGGTAGGGATGAGAAAGGTACCGTTTGAGAGGAAATGAGCCAGCACCTGGATGGGATTTGAACCCCGACCTTCCCATTATGGAAAGTCAAGTCTACTGTGAGAGTAACGCCTGAGACCATTCTGCCACCACCATCGACAAGGAGGAGACTAGGACGACTACGCTTCAAATACCTGACAGGATGTCTTATTTAATTATTTATATATTTATACCCGATAGTAATTATATCTTTATAAACGAGCAACATAGAAAGCTACACTGGATACCATCGCTGAGGGAACTGCGTGGTTACTATTGAGAAACAGCGTTGTCATTATCTCGTGTTAGTGTGGTCAATCTCCCCTCAAAAGTAAGACAAGTTTCGCAACGCTGGTTAGTCTAGGTTGCCAGTAACTCCAGCACACCACTTTCCAACATAAATGCGAGCGAGGAGATTTGGCAACAGATAACTGAGAGAGCGAAGATAATGCTTTTCTCCATAGGACACGCAGTTCCTTCAGCAATGATATTGGGTGTAGTCTTGTGTGATTTACACCTCCGAACTGTCGTCTAGAACTAAGGCTCAACTACCGCCACAAGTTTAGGGCAAACGACCGACTTGAATCCTGAAATAGCTCTCTGACCTGTTGGTTGCCGGGTCACCATGGAGACGGGGCACGAGTAGAAAAGCTCTTTCGAGTCCATTGGAGCATTTGACCGCCAGTTCTATATCTGATAAGGCACGCTCTCGACCCTCAAACCAACCCTTAACTTGATTCAGTTATTAAATGTATATGTTTTTCTTATATCGACAGTTATAACATTGAAAGTATTATCAGTTCAAAGAGTGGATGGAAATAATAATGATTATTTGTATTTATTTTTCTCGATTTTTTTTTTTTGTTTTATTGAGGAGTGTTAAAATTTAAAAAACAATAACCCACATTGAGGGTTGGTTGGTATAATACCTAAGGTGTCACTTTCTCACTAAACTGGACTGCCGTTAATATGGATATCGGGATTCGAATCCAAGTCAGGTGTACTGAGGGTGGTTTTCCCAAATTGTTTTCCACTCTCTACGCAAATGAGGATACAATTACTCTAGTTATATCCTTCCTAATCCCTTAGTCACATTATCCTTCCATCGACGATTGCATAATTAAAATGATTATACCTGAAATGCCCTACTTTGAAATGTTCGGTTTGATTGAAGCCCATCAAAACTCAAAAGATGTTCGCCGAAACGTTTTCAAGCCCACAACAATTTTAAAATGTATTGTTGAAATAATTGGCTTGAAAGCCCACTATGTATGCAATTTACGACAAACCTCACAAGTGTTCGACTCTCCAGTTTACGATCACAGCTTCACAAAATTAATGAGAGAATATTCCACAGGAAAACAATATCAGGAAAACTACAAATTGCATACTGTTTGTAGAAGTTGAAGGTATTTGAAAGGAATACACGTGTGTTTCCTACGCAAAAACCAACTCATTAATACATAACTAACAAACTGCGACATAAGCAGAGCCGTTTCGAATAAAATTTGGTGTCCGGGTGAACTTTCATTTTGGTGCCCTCTCCACTATAACATAATTGTGGGCAAAATATGTTCTCATGACCTTGAAAAGAAATTATTACAAGACAATAATTCAAGTATGTCTTTTGTTTTGATTGATTATTGCTAATCAAATGTTTACGTGAGGTTTATACCATTTATTCTTTATACTCTGCTGTAGGCCATCGACAAAATCATGGAATAAAAATGTCTGTAAAAATACAAGGAGAAGCATTACGGAATAAAATTAAGATTCTTGACCTATCATATTTAATTTTTCATAACTTTAGTCTCAAACTATTATTTGAGAGTGATAAGTTTCTTCTTAACACTACAATTGACAAAATAATATTATAATAGAAGAATTAAACTGGTTCACTTCACGAAACAAGCAGTTTTTACACTGAGATTTGAACTGTGGATCTTCCCGTCACCATCGATCCAGTCGATTGATATCCTGACTCCTTAAACCGTAATACCACCAATGCAGGTGTAAGTGCATTAAGGAAAAGTTGAACAAACACACGGGGATAATTTACAAGTATAACCCGCTTAGATGAGCGCACGGTCTAAGGCATCACTCTCGATAACCAGACTGCCGATGACGGGAAGATCGTGGTTCGACTACCAGACGGGTCTACTGCTGCTGGTTCATCCTAAATGGTTTCCCACACTCCCTCCATTTAAATTTGGGTATATTACCTCTAAAATCTTTCCTTCTTCATTACTAATACATTAGAGTAATTTATCAGATATAACCTGAACAGGTAGTAAGACGCAGTGATGAAAAAACTAACTTTTTTTTTTGTAGGTAATGATAATATATATCGAACGTGACAGCTACAGATTACATGGTTTGACGTATGAATACGTGAAATTAACTCTAGGTTTTTTCTAGTGGAGAGATAAGGTGTTTTCTAATAAAATCAGACTGTCTACTTCACCCTGATTCCCACCCTCGCAAGTAGGCCTATATTCAACTAATCCTACTTAGACAGGTTGTTTGGAAGCATTACCGACACCTGATGCTAGGAAGCTAAAACAGAATTCATAGAACACAAAACACCGTCTAATAATTTAAACCTTCAGACACAAACTTACAATGTGGCATCTCGGGTTAAACAAGCCTGTAAATAGAACACATGGTTGTTCTCCAAGACTTCCTTATTTATATATCAAGAATAATGAGTCGTACCTAGGTGAAAAATCGTCTAAGTCACTTTGTTTTTGCTTGTCTAAGTCATAAGGATACGGGAGTAGTAAAACCCAGCGTAAGTCCAGAACGTTGGATTTTTGTGAAAATCTACAACTCAAAACTTTTTTTAAAAATTCAATAACTTTTTTATAACATCGTAAACTCTTTCATAGGTGTATCTATACTTTAACCAAAAATCGTAAACTCTTTCATAGTAATGTATATACTTTCACCGAACATCGTAAACTCTTTCATAGTAGTGTATATACTTTCACCCAATATTGTAAACTCTTTCATAGTAGTGTATATACTTTCACCGAACATCGTAAACTCTGTCATAATAGTGTATATACTTTCACCGAACATCGTAAACTCCTTCATAATAGTGTATATACTTTCACCGAACATCGTAAACTCTTTCATAATAGTGTATATACTTTCACCGAACATCGTAAACTCCTTCATAATAGTGTATATACTTTCACCGAACATCGTAAACTCTTTCATAATAGTGTATATACTTTCACCGAACATCGTAAACTCTTTCATAATAGTGTATATACTTCCACTCAACATCGTAAACTCTTTCATAATAGTGTATATACTTTCACCGAACATCGTAAACTCTTTCATAATAGTGTATATACTTTCACCGAGCATCGTAAACTCTTTCATAATAGTGTATATACTTTCACCGAACATCGTAAAATATACAAGGAAAATACACAAAATATACAAAATCACTTCAGTCGTGGACAGGAGGGACATAAACAATTAAAAATTTCATAAAAGCATGTGTCCTATTTGACGATATAAACTTGTGTCCCATTTGACCTAGTTTCCGAGCTATAGCCATGAATGTACTTCAGTAATATGGAGATTAACGATACAGGAAGTTCTCATAATGGCTGACTGTCTTCAAGCCTGCACTCGTCGTATCGTAGAACACTTTAAAAAAATACCGGATGTTTGTCGCATTCGTTGGCAGCCTTCTTTTAGACGGTGACGAAATATTTCAATCCTGGCAATGGGTGTTTAGTAAACAATTGGTTTCAAGTGGCCCCACAAATAAAAATCCAATGTATTTAAGTCTGGGGAGCATACAAGCCAGACAGTAGGTCCTGCACGACCTGTCCATTTGTTAGGCAATCGTACATTCAAGAAATTTCTGGCCACGCCGTAAACGGCTAAATTGTAACGGTATGGTATACTAACAGTTTAGTGGAATCACTTGGATGCAACTTAAAAACAAGATCAAATGGTACACATGTTTTTACTAACTTTTTAATTGTTTTTGTGTCTCCTGTTCACCACTGAAGTGGTTCCCACATTTTACAGTACACCCTGTATATATATATATATATATATATATATACACACAATGATTTAATTTTTTTAAATGAAAGCTTATACACTGAATATATGCCTAACACTTTAGATTTTTTAATATAGGCATTTAATTAGGCTTATCATATCGAAGCTTTACAAATTTTCAATAGAAAAGTTGAGATATATATATAAAACATATCGATATGATAAGCCTAATTAAATGCCTATATTAAAAAATCTAAAATTTTAGGCATATATTCAGTGTATAAGCTTTCATTTAAAAAAATTGAATCATTTGCGTATAAATTCAAGAATCTCTGTTTCAAGGAACTGCCTCTTACCTATTTTAAATATATAGATAACGTCCAGAAATCTACTCGCGTGGGTATTGTTAACAAATTATATAGATACTCATGATAAAACCCCTTCAAATTGTGACACGCATTTTACCGAATTCTAACTAAAGTCCAGAATTTTTTTCAAAAAGTGCCTTGAAAAATGGGTAATGGTCTATTAGAATTAGAATTCTGCTCAAAAAAAGACTTAGTATTATAATTTAACTTTGCTGCAGTCATTGATATACTTTTAAATAAATCTACCCCGAAAATAAATCAGGAAAACACAGAGAATTTGATAATAAGAAAATAGTATAGCTCTAAGGCGGCACACTTTCAATAAACTAGATTCCTGATGATCGGGAGATCAGGGTTTAAATCCCGGTTGGATGTACTGAGTATGGTTTTTCCTCAATAGTTTTCCACTCTCATTCATTGAAAATATGGGTACACTTCCTATTAAATAACCTTACTAATCCTTAAAACCATTAGCGCAATCAGTACATAAACGTATAATCCTAATGGGTAGTAAGCCACGGTCCTAACAAAGATGACTGCATTATTAATACTATGGGTACCACCCGTAATTTAGCTTTATTGTTTGGCTCGATGTTTACATTACGTTGGTCGCCTGGGAATCCCCGCCAGTCCTCTGTCCTGGCTCCACCTCATCTTCCCACTTTATCCCTGCTGCCTTGATTAGGAACTGCACTTTGAGATATGAGTTCATTATTTATTTGTTACAGGAGCTTTTAGATGAACCCCGATACTTTGGGCAGAAACTGACCAAGTCCCAAGATTCTACCTCTAGACACTCTATATTGTCTTATGGCATTTTAATCTTTCTTGTTTGTAAATTTAAACATTAAGACTAAACTACACGGATATTTAACAAAATACTTTTTTTTAAATGCATCAATGTTGGAGCCCTTGCATCTGATAAAATGCATGCTGGATCCCACATAAATTGTTTAGACTAATATTATGAAACTTCAATAAAGACAGTTACATTTTATGAGTATAAACAAATGTAAAACATCACATGATCACACATTTTAACTGCTCTCTTGGCCGATGCCCTTTATTTAGATTTGAAAAAATTGGCAATCCGCAAAGAATATTTGAAAAACGCTGATCTAGAATTCTATAAGAACAAAAAATCTTCATACTATGTATTAAAGAGTAGAATTCATACTTAAGGCCGCTAAGGTAGAATTTTCACTTAAATATTAATCCAGTCAAATATTAAATTATTATTACAGATAAATGCTATGAATGATTAATCAAATGCAGGGAGAATAAGCGCCTCAAATAGTTTCACTTAATATTTAATGCGGATAGTCTGGACGGGTAGTAATACGTGATACAATAAAAAAAAAGTGCGTTGGTAGTTTTACCGGCGCATTCTCACCGTCATGACATAAACGAACATTATTTCTCATATAGTTGGGCCTATTTATTATAGTTAGGAATAAAGCTTTGAAAAAATATGTTATCCGTAAACTTTCCTTGGGTGAACTTTGCTCTAAAAGATAAGAACAGAGTTTAACTTGTCATGTAAAACATCCCCCAAAAACCTAATCTAATCAAAATTGTTAAAGTCTATTTTAAAAAAGTTCCGACATTCTAAATGCAATAATCAGTAAACTACCCTTAATTTTAGGGTTCAAGTTAAAATCAGGGCTTATCCTCGAAATATGGTCATATAAAATCTAAATATCAAGTTTGGAAAAAAATTCTTTAAAGCATTTCCGCTTGAGCCCAGGCACAGACAAAGAGAATTGATTACACTTGTGTTTTTTTTTTATTTTAACACCGCTTCTTACAAGCGGTTCAGGTTATAAGCATATGTACTCAATACACTAGTGAGCTAGGATGACTAAGGGTGAATTTAGAGGAAGTGTACACGCATTTACGTTGAGGGAGAGTGGAAAACCATTTGGGGAGGACGGGAACCTCAGTACGCCCGACCGGGATTTGAACCCCGATCTCTCTGTCATCGGCAGTCTAGTACAACATGAGAGTGACGCGTTAGACCACGCAGTTACTGAACCAAGTTTATATTTATTTCTGGGGCTCACAAGATGCTAAAGTAATAATTATTTAAATTATTTTAGCGAACTAGCTAGTTCCTTCAGATAAAATAAAAAGTAAAGTGTATACATAAAATTTTAAAAAAGCACGGACCCAAGTCAGTTTTTTTCCCCTGATCGCTTCCACTCGGCCACTCTGTTAAACGCCGGCTTGCTGTGTTTGAGTATGTGAAGAAGAAGATAGCTCTTGAAAACAACCTCTCTACCTGTGAGAGAATTGCGCATACATATTGAATGAGCGCTCCACTGAACGGTGAAACTTGCTAACGAATAGGATAAACATGTTCCTATATGGATAACATAGACCTGACACACTCCTTTTAAACTGAATTAGGGGAGAAGCTTTACTCTACTTTAACGATCTTCAGTTACACTCTAATCCCCCCTCATACCTCCCACCCTCTTAACTTTCAGGTAAACTAAACAGGCTTTTTTTTTTAATAGAAATTATTTTTATGAGATTTTTTTCGGGCACTTAAGGGGGACTGCATACCGAAGCGCTGAGACCAATTGCAGAAGTCTAAAAATCCCAAACTATTTAATAAGTGATGCACCCGCCTCGGTGGTTGAGTAGTCTAAGGCATCATTCTCACTATAGGTTAGATCAGTAGTATTAAAAGTGGGGTACAATTTAGTGATTATGTAAAATGTAGCTTATATAATGTGTATTTATATGTATGTGTTGCCCTTGGTGGTCTTGGGGTAAAGTGCTTGCCTCAGGACCCGATGTCTGTGGGTTCAAACCCAGCTGGGGTTGACGGATCTTTCTTGAGAAATAACAATCCGTAGCACAGCTTCCTTAGGAGGGGAAGTAAAGTCATCGATCCCATGCCGATTGAGGCATGTAAATGAAACTCTGAAAGTTGTGTTAAAATACCTTTTCCAGCAAAATTGGTAAGCCCTTTCGCGCTCGCTTATAGAAATTCAGTGTGAAAGGCAACACGAGTATCCATTACACTTTCTGAACTCCCCTAGTACATGAGACGTCTACCAGATGGTGTGGGAAGCACTAACCAGCCGAAGAGCTGAGTGCATTTCTTACTCCGGATGGATAGAAGTCATATCAAACCAACCTTAGGGTTGTTGACTTAATAAATATATATATGTATATAATATTTAAATCTTATTATGAAATACATTATTTTCTATTCAAATTACGGAATATGTATGACTTGCATCATGCAGAACCAACTTTGAGGGTACAAAGTTTAACAAAGGGATATTTTCCTAAACTGTTTCCCTATCATCCTAAGTCTACGCAGATTGTATTTGTTATAAATATTAATTTTCTCATCCCTACCTAATTAGTGTTAACATACCGATGACCCAGACATGTAACAAGATGTGGTGCACATAAAATAAAAAGTATCAGTACAGTTATTTCACTCAACAAAGAGAAACAAAATATTGTATGGTATCGTATCGAATCACATTGGGAATGAACGTCAGTCGAAATTGGATGCTACTTTTAAAAAAATTTGCGTGGTGTAAGCGCTGTAAGGAAATCGTGTCCCAAGTTTTCAGTATCGTTACATCTTCCCTTTCAAGCACTCGGTAGGGAAGACAAATAAAAGTCACAATATTTGAACAAGTTTTCCTCCTTCCAACTGAATCAATTTATCTCGCTGTCGACTTTTGTCTTGTGAAGCCAGACTTGTGTCTGACTTGGAGCTTGGATGAAAACTTTTTAACAAGTCCATTCAAACCTAATTATAGTTGATGGAAATAGAGGGATTCTGCAGTGTACAATAGGATTTATTAGGAAGAAACTTTTTAGAAAAAAAAAAATACATTTGTGTGTCCTCAACATTGATAACATTTTATTAGATTAATGGTGTAGTTGAATGTTATGAGACGCCCCTCTCGCTATAGACTGGACTGCCGATGACGGGGAAGCTAGGTTTCGAGTCCTGGTCGTGTGTATTGAGAGTTTTTAAACCTTAAATGATTTTTCACTCTCCCTTTACGCAAATGTGGGTACACTTCCTCTAAATTCAACCTACCTCCTCCTAAACACATAAGCTTAGTGAGTAATGTAGAGCACATATGCATATAACACGAACGGATAGAAAATAACACGTGGTGTTAATATTTTAGAAAGTATTGATAACATATATCAAAAGTTACAACTGTCTATCGCATGATCTGACGTATGAATACGTGAAAAAAGAAGATCTAGTAACTTTCCTAGCTATAAGTGTTAAGGTCCTTCCTATGAAAATTGGATGATTTATATATATATATATGTGTGTGTGTTTGTATATTTATATTAGGGATTGCTCAGTTCGCTTCTTTGATTATTGGGTTCTAGCGGGATCTCCCTGAAAAACAGGAATCTGTTTAGGTTCTTGGAACGTAGATTGTTTGTTCAACATGTTTTAGTTTGTTTTTTTAATCAAATAAATCTTAGTAAAAACACGTACGGTTAGATTAATATAGTTGACAAAAAATAGTTTCAAATTTTCTATTTAAAAAATCTTTGCGCAAATTTACTGGCCCGCCAGTTGAGGAATTTGGTGAGCCGTAAATTTATTCAATAATATGAAAACCATGTGTAGTAGATGGTTTTAGATAATTTGTTTTTGTGGTTAAGTGTAATTTGGAACCGAGAAGCGGTAGCTAAACCAGTAAAACCCTTAAATTTTACTGTAATTAATATATGTAATGTATGTGTGTTCGAGTGTGTGTGAGAGAGAGAGAGAAAAAAAATGTGTTCACTTGAGATTTAAGATTCAATTCACTAAGTGGAACCAGCCTTGCCACAATTGTACCACATTTACTGTACAAACTAAATAAAATAGGTTTATACTCGATTCAGTGGAAACAGAACTGGTTTTCCACACACCTTCCACGCAAATTCAGGTACACTTCCTCTCAATTCAATCTTCTTCGTATCCAATTCATTAGGGTGTTTAGTGCATATGCGTATAATCTGAACAGGTAGTATGACGCGTTGCTATAAAAAAATCTCCTTTAATTCAAGAAGACGTTTTATTTTTAAATGAGTACCCACTACCCAAGCACCGTTCGTCAAATCAAGTTGATGAATATTCTCAAATTTGTATGAAACCTCATGTAATAGAGCTCATGGAAAACCTGATGGTAAAATGTGATGGGCGTTTCTTTAAACGTGGTTTATTTTTTTTATTTTTTTGTTTCCGTTCTTTGTTGTGTGAGCATTGTTTGCTGTGATGTTACAACATCATCCTTTATCTTCTTTACGTGCAGAACCTTTTTTTTATTCTGTAAATAGAACCAACCACGCTAACATTTTCAAGGAGAGTTTAGTCAGATCAAAAAATATCGCGCAATTTAGTATGTGTAGTCACGAAAGTTGGGGGTAAATAATAAACACGATTAGTGGGGTGGTCCGCCAAACCAAACTAAACGCGAATTTAAGACATGTGTGATTTTTTTAAATTTCAGATCAAAATCTCTCTAACATATACACTGAACTTTACCATTCAATTGTGCGATAGAGTACGGTATTTTTTGACTGCTTACTTATATTTAATTGATAATGTTTTACAATTACATATTAGGTGTAGCCAAATAAGTTTTAAACTTTTCTGAATGTTCCAAAAAATATTGGTAGTCAAGATGTTCTAAATACGTCCTGAAAATTTAAGTAAATTTTGAATAGCTATTATTATTATTATTATTATTATTATTTATTATTATTATTATTATTATTATTATTATTATTATTATTACTATCATCATAGGTATATTCAGTAACTTTACGGAAAACCTTCTGGTATTAATTTAAGTAAACGATAATTAGCAATACTACATGCTTCGGTGGCCACATGGTCTAATGCTCTACTCTTGAAGTAGACTAGACTGCCAATGACGGGTAGATCAAGGTTCGAAACTCGTTTGGGTGTATTGAGAGTGGTTTTCCAAAATAGTTTTCCACTCTCCCTCCACGCAAATGCGGGTAAACTTCCTATAAATATAACCTTACTAATCCTAACAGGATCCTAAACGGATAGTAAGAGGTGATGCTAGAAATAAAAATAAATTGCACTGTTGATTAATTTAATAGGTGGAGGGATATTTGATTATTTTAAAGGGATTAAGGTGTGGAGGAAACCCAACATGTAGTACTAATTTAAAAAATAAATGTATCGCGTCCAACTTGTCTTTAGTAGCGAGTAGCAAATTAAATATTCGAACATATTAGTAAGTGTCTCTATGCAATATCCTATAAAGAGTATGATAAAAATTAAAATAGTAACTATAATTTTTAATAAATATAATTTTTTATATATCTATTTAGCCATTGTGAACCTAAATTCCTTGTATAAAAAGTTAAGCCTTTATGGGTTTTTTTTATTGTTTAGCTTACAAGTATTTCTACTTGTTTCTGTGTGACAGCAGCTATTTGTTTGAATTTGCTACGTTGCTTCCAACATCCTTCTCCTAAATTACCTTAACTTTAAGACAGACACATCACCCAGTCTCCTGATTGGTAATGTATTTACTGTGAAAGGAAAATCTCAATTTGGCTAATGATGAATTTTTCAGCCATGATGGGAATCGAACCCAGGACCTTTAGTTCAGAAGGCTTACACACCACCAACTGATCCTAGCTGTTGGGTTGTAATTGTTTTTAATACCACATGCACACAAATGTTGGCTCGTGATATGTTTGGTCAATACTAAACATCACCTTCTTTTATAAAATTCAATATTAACTGTCAATATTATTATTTTTGAATGATTATAGCCCACTTTGGTGGCCACGTGGTCCAACGCGCTACTCTCGTGTTAGACTAGACTGCAGAAGACGGTGAGATCGAGGTTCGATCCCACTCGGGTCACTGAGGGTGGTTTCCCTAAATGGTTTTCCACTTTCCTTCCACGCAAATACGAGTGCACTTCCTTTCAATTAAACCTTCCTAATCCCCAATCCATTAGTGCAATTATCAGATAGGCGTATAATCCGAACGAGTAACGGTGCTAAAATATATATATATATATATGTATTTTTTTAGAAGGGTCTAATCCTATTGTATTCGTTTCCCAATTTTGACTCCAAATCTTTAACTTTCTTTTAGATCTCGAATCCAAATTCTAATTTTTAAAAATGTACAGTTTTAGTTAAAGTGAAAATATTTTTTAAAAAAAATTTTAAAAGTTGTTTAATGTTTGATACCACTGAAAGTTCTATTTTGTTTGTCATTTATGTTATGTCATAATCAACCAATATAATATATTTTTAGTAAATTAATTATATTGATACAATTTTGTTCTTTTTTATGATTTTGTTATTTAAAACTACAAAAGTCTAGTTCCTTTTGCCAATTGTTTAAAATTGTTGTATCAAGTCAAAATGTTAATAACTGTATTCAAAATATTTATATTTATTTTTAATTTTTATAAATCTCAAATCTCTCAACTATCATAGAATTTGAGGAATTCGAGAATTCTAACGTCCCATCTCTAAAATTGAAACTTTATATATTACTGGAAATTGTAGTAAAAAATTGACAATTTAAAAAATTACTTGTAAACTTCTTTGAGATTGTAAAAGATAAATGATGTTTTTGTGTTGAACATCAAACCAATCTTTCATACAGTTTTCTATGTTTATTATTTGATATTGAAAGATGACACACTCACTGAATACTGGTGAATGGCACAGTGTTCTGAACGCTAATACTTTACATGAATAACACAAGTTCTGACAGGTGTATATTGCTTTTCTTCCGTGGATGTAAATCTGACAACAGTATGTGCATGAATTCCGCGAGAATGACTTGACACACACTTTGCCTCATGGAAGATTTCAGGAGAATGAAATGGATGGAGACAGATCCTATCCATCAAAGGATTTCATCTCTCTGTGCTACGTAAAGCTATAAAGGAATTTTTATGAAATTCAAGATGCGATGGAGAGGGAATTATATGCCTGGGTTGGGGTGAAACATTTCTCAAAGGCATGGCAAAACAAAGTCATATACTGTGTTAACGAAAAATAAAATTCAACATTCTACTTGACGCAGTAAAGAGAAAAAAACTGTAATTATTTTCTCTATTCCTCTCGGGGGAAGGTAAATATTGAAGGTAGATATTTTCTTTCCTCTGTGAAAATAGTTTACAAGATACTCAAAACTTGGCCATAAATAAAATGCTTGTTAAATGCGAAGAAAGAAATATTCTAATTCAAACAAATATGTATTTTCATATGGAATTAGGATTGGGTGATTGTGTGGATTCATAAAAAAAACTCCATCTTGACTGGAATTTGAACACCGGAAATGAGATATCCAAGCTCTTATCCTGATCAGTGCGTCAAATTGAGATAGTTAAAGTGGGATGGAAAAGAACTCAAGCTATGGCCAGTATTTTTTTAAGTTTTCATAGCAAAAAGAGTTTTTGGCCAAAATGAATCAAATATTTCTCAGTGGCTAGGTCTGCGTTTAGTTTAAGCTTTTACATAGAGTAATCTGATATAAACTATTTGGGGAGTCTGGTGACTTGGAATGTAAGCTGTACGGAGGAAGTTGAAATCAGGATAGCCATGGATAATGGAGCGTATAAAAGGGTGGGGGGATTACTGACAGAGGGACGATTCCCGATTGAGTTAAGAAAGAGGTTTGCAAAGCGTTTCGTGTGGAGTGTGGTGACGTATGTATCTGAGACATGGGCAGTCATAAAGAGAGAAAAAAGTTAATTGGAGGGTTTTAAGATGTGGTTGTGGAGAAGAGCGGAGAAGATGAAATGGATGGATATGGTGAGGAATGAGGAGGTGTTGAGGAGCGTAGAAGAGAGGACCCTCATGGGGATGATAAAGAAGAGACTTTTTTGGTTTGGTCAAACTAATTAGGAATTGTTTAATTAAGAGGATAGTGGAAGAGAATATAGAGGGAAAAAGAGGAGGAGAAAGGCTTTGGATGCGAACCGATAACAAGAAAGGAAGAAGCTACAAAAGGATGAGATAAGACCCTCAGGAACGAGGAAAATGGAAGACCTCCAGTTGATACCTGTCTCAGGACAGATTCACAGAAGAAGTAATGTGAACAGTTAATTTATATTGGTATGGACACAGTGGCATTTGAACATAAACCTAAATATGTTAAAATTCCGTGATGCCCATGGTCAATATAAAATAACTGTTCAGGTAATATGTTAAAAATAATAATAAAAAATACCTACTGAAGCAATATTTTTTACTTATTTTAACCACAAAGGTGTTTTTGTCATAAGAGCTGCACAAATATTTACCTTAACAATTCATGCCGATTGAATAAGTTCCTGGATAGAGCTGGGTTTTTTTAGCAATGCGTTATACGTTAATAGTTCAGTTGATAAAACGGGCAACACCTTAAACTGGATGACCAGGGCTAAAATCTCTGTCACAATGTGATGGGTTTTTTTTGCAGATTTTATACATCCTAAATTCTTTGTTAAAATAAATTAGAAAGCTTCTAAATTATTATATTTAAAACACGTGAGCTAATTAATAAAACTACTACGACACTTTTGTTAATGACTTCCAAAAGGCTAGCAAAATCTAAAGGCAGATTCTACAATGCAGTGAGTATAATGTATATTGTGATTATATTATTATTATATATTTTTCCCAGGAGACGTAGGAGTACACTAATCGTTTTGTTGCTGGTTTTTCCCGTGAGGCTCTTTCCACGTCCCGATGGGATGATGGCGAAAATGAGAATGAGGGTGTGAAACCCATAGAAACTCTTAACCTAACTTAAACCTAATTAACCAGACCCTGGCGACCTTTGATATAACGCCTCTTTTGGGAGAAATACCCATTATAACATCCAGGAATCGAACCCGAGACCCCTAGACAGGTAGTCAGGTACGCTGACCAAGGGACCAGTAAGTGATTATTATTATTATTGTTGAAATAGAATCGTGAGTTTATACTCCTTATGTTCAAGAAGGTAAATAAATAAAACCTCCAGAATACCCGTTGTATGATATTATTTCTACTCCTCTTTCAAGTCATTACGCAGAAAGCACATGAGGACTTTCTTTTCTTTTTTTTCTTCGAAGAATGACAAACAAAATGTGATTGGTTTTGTTTGACTGGATGCAGCCAGAAAGTAGTATCGTTCGTTCCTCCTCAGGAAGAAGGAGAGAGAGGATATGATTGGGTTTGACAATCCATGTGATAGAAGTATCAGGCAACAAAAAGATGGTAGAAGGTAGAAAAAGAATATGTCATGCCCCATTCCACAGTCGAGTCACCCGTCAGAGGACGAAACTAAGCTGATAGATAGTACATGTCTCTAATAAATTTACTTCAATTTATTGACATGCCAAACCACGTGTTCCTCAGCAGTCATCTTTGACCAATCGTGCATATTTTTTTAGCTATAATATGACTATAAGCTAGGGTAAAATGAGGTAAACTGGATGGAATTTTTTAAAGATATGGATGGTTGGTGTAATTTTGTAAGTTTGGAAATTATTTTTCTAGCTCCTAGTGTCATAGAATAAATAAGTACCGTATATTTATTTTTTCTATATTTTAAAGGTTTTTATTATTATTTGAGGTATTTAACTTGCACTTTCTCAACCGACTGATTCTTATCAACACACGGGAAATTCTTTGATTGAGAGCTAAAGGGCCTACCAATTTTGCCAGAAAAGATATGTTCACACCTTCAAGGGTTATTTTACCTGCCACAATCGACATGGAGACCAACGGCTTTACTTCCCCTTCAAAGAAAGTTGTGCTACAAATTTTTTTTATCGCTCAAGAAAAATCTTTCGATCCAGGTTGGGTTTGAGCCCACGATCATCGGGTCCTAAGGTGAGCACTTTACGCCAAGACTATCGGGGTCAACTATTTAAAAGTTATTTCAAATGGTGATCTGACTATACCTGTGCGAGTATTTCCCGCCCACAGAGAAGAGATAGTAAATACTCTCGCTAAGAATGAATAATGTTTTTCCTAATTTTTTAACAAAACTAGGAGAAAAACAGAGGTAAAATCCAAAGGTTGTTCCTCAGAGGGGGAGTAAGACCTTCATAAGTTTATTTTTCTTCCTCTCATTACGTTCGCTAAGATGTTATATGCAGGTGCTAAGTTTCCCTTGGTAAAAAATTGTCTTCGTCCATCTTTATAATTTCTCATTAAAATAAAATGATCCTAATGTAAAGGAGTTGTTTTCGACGAGTTTGTACTTTGATATAATGGTGCCGAGGAAGGTATTTTAGAGACAGGTTTACTAATCTACTCGCTTTACTCTCTACTTTTATTTTTCTAAATAATTATTTTTTGTTCTTTTTTTTAGTTTTAACATTTAAAAAATCTTACTGCGAAAATATCGGATCATATGATCCGTTATAAGTTTTCAAACAAATGAAATATAGCTCAAATTATTATTTTAAAAATTATATATATTATTGCATCAATGGTGACACAATTCAAGGTGTCACTCTCACCTTAGACTGGATTGCCAATGAGTATAAGGTCAAGGTTCAGTTCCCGGTGAGATGCACAGAGGGGGTTATCAGGTTTTCGCATCTCCCTCCATGGAAATTCGGATGAACTTTCTCTAAACTATCCTTCTTATTTCTTTCCCTTAAATAAAGCCATTGATTTTTTTTAGTCTCTTAACCCACTTTGGTGGCCACATGTTCCAAGGCATCATTCTCGCAATAAATCAATGGGAGATCAGGGTTAGAATCACGGTCGGGTGTACTTAGGTATTTTACCTGAATGGTTTTCCACTCTCCCTCTACGCAAAGTCAAGTACATTTATTCTAAATTCAAGCTTCTCATCCTTAACACTTAGAATAGTTAGTACAGGGGCATATAACACGGACATATAGTAAGACGTGATGCTAAATAAACACTTTAAATAATTATTTTTATTATTGTTATTTTTTAAAATAGCTGAATTATCTCAAATGCTAGGTAAATAAAAATATCACGAGACGTGATTTCACGAAATTTTATTCTGCACATTAAAATTAATACCAAGTTTTTGTTTTAATATTCACTGTAACCTGTTTTAATAATTAATGTATTATACAGGGTAGCCGAAAGAATCTTGTCCAGGGTACTGACTTGCAAACCCAATGGGAAGAGAACATTGGTAAGACCTAGTCTCAGATAGGAGGATAACATTAGAATGGACATGAGAGAAGTAGGATATAGTGAGGTGGACTGGATATAGCTATCTCAAGATATATTGACAGGCTGTAATTAGCTGGACTGGATAGAACTATCCCAAGATAAGGACAGGGCATAATGAGATGGACTGGATAGAACTAGCTTAATCTAGGGTTAGGGTGCAATGAGGTGGACTGGATAGAAATAGCTCAAGATAGAAATAGGTGGCATACTTTTGTTAAGTGCAGCATTGAACGTTTGAATTCCTAATGCCATAGAGTAAGTAAATTATGTATAGCCGGAATAAAACGAAATTGAATCTTTCGCGAAATTGACTACTTGGTCTTTTACGTATATGCGAATAATGTTAAGTTACGTCGATTTTAATTAGAACCAATTATAGCCAAACTAAACATATTTTTACTTGGTAGCAGAAGACATTGTTCTTTTCCTGAAATTGCCAGAAAATTATTATTATTTTTCTTAATATTCCTATAACTAATCAAATTTTCCAGAGTAGAAAATGTAGGCTATTTCCCATCACCAAAGACCAATTTCAAGGAGGTAAAATGGGGGTTTAATCTAGCTATTGTGACCAAAGGCCAGTATTTAAAATTTTATGAAATTTGAAATTTAGCCGTAATTTTTCTATCCATATCACTATACCCCTTAATTTTGAGTTGACAAATCACCTAACGGAACTCAATCATTTTACTTGCCTAAACCTACGGTCTTCATCAGTTGGTGTTAAAAGTCCCTAATGAATACTAAAAATATATAAGTATATATCTAATTTTCTTAATGTGCGTGATTTAAAGAAAAGACTTTAACTCAACTAAACAGTTTATTTCCTTTTTTAAAAAATTTATTCTGACTTGGGTGACATTTCCGTAACTTTTTTTCCCCCTTCTCAACACCCCTTTTATCGAAAGTAAATTGATTCGTAGTAATAAAAGGAGTAATGTTCTCTCAAGTCAAATTAAAATTGTTCTTGCATAATTGATCCATCTCTGGTTTATCCATTGATTTAAGGACTTTCTTAAAAACTCGAGCGTTTATAAAGTGTAGAATAAAGAAGAAATTATTAACTCTTTTCTTCTATTTTTCTAAACTTTGTAAAAGTTAATTTTAATGAACGTAAACTGTATGTTTCACGTGCTTCAAAATTGTATCAGTAGACCAAGCTTTTGAGTCACAATTTTTTCCGGGCTCAATGAACCGCCCAGGGATAGAATACACGTGCATTGAATCTTTATAGCAAGAGCGACATAGCAAAAAAAATTCAAAAATTAATTTAAATTTAAACTTAACTTTAATTTTTGATTTAATTTGAGACACCCGCTTCAGTGGCTTGCATGGTCTAGTACAGTGAAGTGGTCACCAACCTTTATGTTACCAATGGCGACTAAATTTCTGAAATTTTTCGCAGGTACGTATTTATATATTTATTTATTTTATTCTCACATAAAGGTAGGCTTATATAAATAATTAATTTTGGCAATATATTACTTCACACTAGCTTAGAAAGAAAATATTATTTAATGAAACATTAAGAAAGTATGTCAATACACGATTTTTAATATAATGGTTGGAACTTTATTTCACTGATTATCTTTTTAAAGTCTGGATCATTATTTGTCAATATAGTTCTTAAACAGTTCCGTAGATTAGCATCTGAAAGGCTAGATCTATATTTAGTTTTCACAATTTTCACTATGAAAAATGCTAATTCACACATAAAATATGATTCAAAATCAGATTTAATCTTCATCGCAAAGATATTCAGCAAAGGAAATTTTGTGTTGTATACTATTTTCCAGAAATGTTTACACATATGGAAAGCATTGAAGGATAGTTTGTTCTATACTTCCAAAATATCTGATTCCAATTCAACATCTGTTTCGTACATTTTGTTAATATATTTGTCAATGATACTAATTATCCATGATTTTAAATGGATTTTCAATCAACTAGATCATTAGCTCAATTTTAAGAAATTGCGTAAATCTCTGATTGAATACATCGGCCAACTTTTATATGTGTTCACCATATAATTTGCTATAAGAGCAACCGTTCCTTGCAATTCTTGGAAAATGTGTAAATACATTTTGTCTTTTTTTTTATTTTCAAAGGGAACTAAATTTCAGTATAAATATCTACTTGGAGAGTTTTGAACTGTGGTGCTGGAGAAGACTTGAGAAGATCAGGTGGACAGATATGGTGACAAATGAAGAAGTCCTAAGAAGAGTGGGTGAGAAGAGAACCATTTTGGATGTGATACTTATGTACAAAGCAAACTGGATCGGACACATTCTTAGGAGGAACTGTCTTCTGCACGACATCATAGAAGGAAATGTTGAGGGAAAGAGGACCTTAGGAAGAATGTGGATTCAAATAATAGATGACTTGAAAGAAAGAATAAAATTCTGGGGGCTGGAGAAGGAGACAGAGGACAGGGCGTATTGGCGGTATAAGCTCACTAACAAAAAGAATGGACATGTCGTGAGACAGAACACATAATAATAATCATGGTGGGCGCATGCAAAAGGGCCGACGGACGCAGGGTTGCCATCCCTAGGCCTAAGGCTCCACACTCGTAATAAATTAGACTGTCGATGATAGGGACATCGAGGTTTGATCCCAGTTGGGTGTTTTATTAATAAATGGTTTCTCACTCTCTCTCCACGTGAATGCGGGTACACTTTCTCTGAATTAAACCTCCTTCATGACCCTTAACCCACTAGCTTAATTAGTTCATAGGCGTATAGCCCGAACGAGTATTAAAAAAAATCAATTGGTAACATGTGTGTTGATATTCATTTTAGAAGATGTAAAAAAAGTATACTAATCAACATTGGCAAAAGTCACAACTTATCTAACATTTGTGTAACTATACAGCTGCAAAAACACGTGGCTTGGCGTATGAAAATATTTACAATACTTTGTTGACGATCTCGCTAAACAAAGAGGAGGAACATATTTTGAAATACTAGACAAAAATATATTTTTGAATTATATTTTATAATGCGTTTGACAGACAAATTGAGTCTATCAGGGCCTTGAATTTAATTAGTAGTGAGCTTTGAATAACTTGTTTCGCTCTTTATTTCACACAGCGGGAAGACGAAATTTTGATCCTACCGATATTTGAACCAAGATTTCTCAGAGGCTTTTCAATGACGTTAAAATCTCAAATCTCTTTATCACAATCTAGACCAAGTATTTCTTCACTTGTCATAATCGGGGTTAATACTCCTGCACGGGACAGTACGGTACGTTTAACACTATAACGTACACTTCAATCGAATGGTGAACAGGCTGTGTGGTATAATGGTCAGAGCACCTGGCTTCTGGTCCAGAGGTCTTGAGTTCGGTACCCGGCTGGTACCGGGGGATTTTTTCATGAAAGTGGAATAATTTCCATGGTTACAAGGATTAGGTTAATTTAGGCTTAAGTTAGGTTAAGATCTTCTTTATCTCCACCCCCTTATACTCCCTATCATCATCCCCTCGTCTTATCGGGACATGGAAAGATCCTCCACGGAAAGGCTGTACGATCAGTACATTCAGGCGTCTCCTGAGCAACGGTACATTAGTACTCGCTAATCTGTCCGAAAAGAAAGCTACAGATTTATGTCTCTCAGTCACGCCTTATTATTATCGGTTGGTTTCTCCGTGGTAAATTTTCCTTCTATTACGTTATAATATCCTACCATAAAACTTTGCTGGTAGCATATTATGACGCCATAAAATATTGTTGAGCAAAGAATTCTTGATATTGGCATGTACTCTACAATGTAAGTTTCACGTGGGGGGATTTTTTAAATATAATAAATGAGATTTTTCACCTTCTCTTTAGAGGATTTTTTTTTACATTCACTCTTCTCTCTCTATTCCCTAAGATGTATCTTAATTTCAAACAAATAAATCTGTGCCTTTTTCAACCCATTTAAAACACATTGAAATGCAAACAGTCTAATTTTCATAAAAAGGATATTTTAGGATATATAAACTTTTTACAGACAACACTAATTATAAAATCTTATAATACATGTATATTATTAGAGTTATTTTATAGGTATTATAATACATGTCACAAGACTTGACGCATGAAATTAAAAAAATATATCTTTTAACCTCTAGCTATCACATAGCTATTATATAGCTATCATATATGAAAATTGGACTTTAGCTCTTAGATTAAATGAAATATACATTATCTTAAATGTTCAGAAAAATTATGTAGGATGTCCATATATACCACTCAAATAAATATATATATACATATATATACAATATTGATAAACTAAAGTTTTTCTCGATAAAAATGTTTGTTTGAACCAAGAAATAACTGATAGACTTGGTGTTACTAATTGAACATGTGTTTGGAACGTAGAATAATTATCTCAAAAATATGCCATTTAATTAATCAAAACATCCTCTTCATGTTTTGGGTTGAAGCTTTGTTAAAGTTCAAGATATATTATTTTGTACAAGACAAGCCTTTTGATGTATTTCTATACGAAAATCTTCCCAAGACTAAAAGTTGTAATTTATGCTGCGTTGTTATTCTGTTGTGTCTTTAAACATGTTTTTTTCCCAAATCCTTTGTAATGAGAGTCTTAAACTTTTTTACTTTTTTTAAAAGACGATTTTGTGTCTTTTTTTTATTCGGCTATTTCTTCGTCTTCCTTCATAATTCAATTTGTTGTCTCTGTAAAATCTATACTAAAAATATTGTGTTAAAATAAATATATTCTTAATTCATAGCTATTCCATGTTAATATGAAAAATATGTTAATACATTAGATAATTAAAACTACTACCAGGCATTATAAACGTACTGCATCCGCAGTAATTTAAACTCCGCGTTATTATAATGAGTGTGAAAATTTAAAGAAAGAAAAATTACGGTTTAAATGGGTTCCATAAATATATCATTTATAAATAAAATACAAATTTGCCGACATTCTAATTACATGTAATAAAATTTAATTTACATTTTAATTTTTTTATTGGCAACGAACCTTAAGAGTTTCCTACAGCAATGTCATAAAGTAAGAATATTTATTTATTTAAACATGACAACCGAGTATAATGGTATAATTTTCTCGTTTAGCTTTAATGATCTATGAACAAAAAGTAATTGATAAAACTAAAATTATGGCAACCATTAATTAAATTAAAAAATTAGCTTTCCTATTATAATCAGAGTTTAAGATTTTAAACAACTCAAGTTGATTGGGAAATAGCATGTCACACAATAATATTAGTTATCACCTTTGGCTGTAACTATGGTGAGTTCTGAGTTTCTCTTTGTCTAGTAATATATTTTCGACCCCATTGGGATTCAAACCAAAGTATTTTAGATGTGGCTCAGAAACCTTAAATATTAAAATCTCAAAGATCATGTCCAATACTCAGACCGTATTCCTCTTTCTTTCATTTTCAAAATTGGAATAGTAATAATATTATTCCCTTTATATATAAAGGTGATAATTTCAGCAAATGACTTACAAACTTGATTAATTCTACGCCAGTGCGTCTAACCTTACACACCCAAACTTAGCAGATAGATATTAATTAATATCTTCGTCAGTTCCATTTGGAATCAAACCAGGCTCCCCCGAATATATAGTCCCATGGGGATGAGCCGTAGCCCTTATTAATTTCAGATATAACAAAGAGCTTTTTTTAGCACCGTGTCTTACTACCCGTTCGGGTTATACGCTTAAGTACTAATTACGCCAATGGGTTAGGAATCGGTAAGGTTGAATTTAGAGGAAGTAGGCCCACATTTCCGTGGAGGGAGAGTGGAAAACAATTTAGGACCCCCTATTTCTACCGACCGAGATTCGAACCTCGATCTTTCCGTGCTCGGCAGTCAAGCGCAACACGAAGCCAGCGCGTTAGGTAACTACGCCACCGAGGCGGGCTACAAAGGACTATTTGTAGACAAGGGTCGTATCCACTTTTTCTGTAATTTGAATCGTAGAAAATATTATAAACATAAGAGGATATATTTCATACATTTTAAAGATTTTTCCTTAGTTTATGATTTAGTAAATTAAAATGATGATTTAACTACCAGGCTAAAGTAAAGATATATATGATAAATATTTAAGTAACTTTTGCTCTCTTGTTTAACAAATACATGTTTTCTTGATTAATTAAATGAACTCGGACTTGCCCAAAGATTTATTTCAATGGTCACTGTATTTTGACCGTGCTAAGGTAGCATGATAAATTCTCTTTAAAATGAAGGCTTAAATTTTAAGGTTTGACGAGGTATAAGTTATCTATAGAAGATTTAAACTAAAAATTTAATTTTGAAGTTAAAAAGCTTTAAATCACTTGAAGGGCGAGAGGCTCAATATATTTTAATAGATTTGTAATTATTTATGTTAGTATTTATTGTGTTGGGGTGACAGTAAGATTTAAATAACTATATTTGTATTTAGCATCATTAATTATTATTAAATTGGTCCGTTATTATTGATTGTAAGATTATATTAGCTAAGGGATAGCTTAATATCTGGTAGTTAGATATTCATATAATAATGTTTGACTATACCACGATAATGATTATGAAAGTTGTAAAATAAAATTTGGCAAGCATAATTTTTAAACAAATTTTTTATTGAATTTCGAATCCGAAAATTTATCTAATTCATAAATCTCAAATTTCTCAAGGATTTGGGGGATTCAAAGATTCGAAGGGCCCATTTGACATTTTAAAAATAAAGAAGAATATTTTAACATAAATAATATTTATCAAAAACCATACAAATGTTCTTAATTTTAAAACCAACTTATCAATTATTTGTAGATATAGATTTGGGTGAATTATGTATATTCATTTTACATAACATTAAAATAAATGTCACCCAAATTTACTATTTCACTTTGCGCACACAGAGTTATTATTCCGTTTGTGCAGCCAAAATAAATTGTATAGCTTTTTTTCTCATGGTACAATCCCTACCCCTCCCTTCCCCTGATAACCCATCCCCTCTTCACCCCAACCCTTTACAGTACGATAACAAGCTTGGCAGCTGCGAGACAAGCCCTATAAAAAAATAGGATTCACGAGATTCATAAACAAATTAGCCACTGGCGTCGAATTGGATTTGATTTGTTTGTGCGTCACGTCGCGTCATTGCGCGTTGATTAACACAAGCCCGGAGTGACAAAAATATTGGGGGAGGGGGGGGAATGGAGGGCTTCTGGAGAGGGAAGGGGGAAATGTGACCATCCTGTCTGTATATTTCAATCCCGCTTGCAATTAAAAATCAGTCACAGAATACCCGAATTAAGCTAATTAATTATGTACTGAGCTCTATAGTTTTCGCGCCCTACGGATAAGTTTAAATTATTTTTTTGTTTTTGCAGATAAATAAATAAAAAGGGGTGAACCAATATCACGTTCATTTATCACAGATATAAATAATCTTTAACAAAGAGTGCTTTTAATTTAAGGAAGCTTCAAACAAGACCTTGTCAAAATTCTTATATTAATTAACACCTCTAATCAACAATAATTTTGTGGATAGCATTTTTTATTGGTACGCTTTGGTGTAGGTGCGCTTTCAATTAAAGGCTTCAACTATATAGTCTAAGGGGACAGGATTAAAATTACATAACTAATGCGAGGTGCTTAAAGCTATAAATCATAGATCTTGGGGACCCTGGTTCTATTCCTAATGATGCTGACAAATTTATATAAAATTAACTGTACATAGGTTTGTACTGTTACCTTATTGTGAATGGGTGATATGTTTGGATGTGTAGTGCTAGGCGTGCTGCCCTAGGTTAAGATAGAACATAAATCGTGTCCTCAAATAATAAATGTTTAGAAAGAGGAGGTTAAATACCACAATAAAAAGTATAAGTTAAATAAAGATAAGGAGAATGTACTGTATAAAATGGTACCAAAGCTTGTATGCCTTAAGGTTGAATAATTATAACGATACCGGGTTTTATGATGATAATTATGATGATTATGACGACGCGTGCATGTCGTATGGCCCGTCTACAACCAACATACCCGCTTGTCGAACTTGCAACTACGCAATCGTAAACGCACTTGTAGTTACGCTTCTTTTAAATACAAAATAGACAGTCTACAATGAAAAGTCGCAATACGTAATTTCAACCAATAGAAACAAACATCAAAGATGACTATAAAAGTCAAATTCATATTAATGTTTTCAAATAAGAAATAAATATTTAAAAAATATTTATATGGTTAAATATATATGATTTTAATTGAAAATCCTGTGTTCTTAACTATTCGTTTCCAAGGGCTGTTGGCATAGAACAAATAACTTCATATTTATTTGATTTTAGTAGTCCATCCATATTTGTTTTTTATTGGCTGAACGCAAGCCAACGCAACTACATAAACGCAAGAGATGGACAATGTTCATCTCCTCCCGACAAGCGGGTCCGACAGTTCCAACATACGATTGTGTTTGCGTAAGCTATTGTAGATAGACAAAATTACTTTATTGAGTAGTTGCGAATCCGACAAGCGAGTGCGTTTGGTTGTAGACGGGTCATAAGAGCCACAAGAAACACCTGCAGTTGGACCATAAATTTCACACGAGGCACAGTGTGTGGCGATTCAATGGTGTGAAAATGTTTTAGGTCTTTGATACGTCCTGTATCATGGGACTTTACCAACTAGATTATGGGAACAATATTAAACAATTTATTAAGATTTTTTCCTAGCCTTCTTAAATAACTTGGATTGAACTTAATGAAGTTCTTCATACAATGTATAGAAAGCACCATAAGTTAAAGTTGAAACGTTAAATGGTTGCACCCATAACTTTCTACGCCTTTTCTTCTTATCTTTAGCAGCAACAACACCACTTAAACCTGATTCGGTGGCCGCATAAACAAATTCATCGCCCTCGCAATAGAATAGAGAATACCGATGGCAGATATATGGTGGTTCGAATCCCGGTCGTGCTTACTGGGGATGGTTTTCAACTCTCCTTCTACGCAAATGTGGGTACACTTACTCTAAAGTCAACCTTCCTCATCCCTAACTCACTAACGTAATTAGTACATAGAAATGTAGCCCGAGCTTACCCGAACGGATAGTAAGACGCGGTGCTTAAAAAAAACTAGAATTAAGGTGGGATAGAAAGTTCGTATCACAGATACTTGAAATACTTTATATATGTAAAATTTATTTTGAAGAAATCATATATATATATATATATATATAGTATGGTATAAAGCAAGTTGTTACTTTCATTTATCTGTCTCAGTCTCAATATGGTTCTGACAAATATGAAAGAGGCAGAGGTATGAACGATATTAGTAATAACATTAGATATTCAGCCAGTCCCTGTGAATAATGGAGTGAAGGTGTCACTTGTATGGTCAGTTGGTGGACTTGGAAGACTGATGTGCAATAGTACCTTCAGGATCAGTGAGGAAAGCAACGGGAAATACCTCAC
>CABFWB010003282.1:69299-82968 GCA_902151455.1 Timema bartmani | reverse complement strand
AACCGTGTAACCTTATCTCTACTCAGTGCATGTAATCTTGTATATTTGTATATCTTAGTGATAGTCCAGAATACAACAAAGCGCAAGGTTAGAAATTGACTAGATTTCCTGGGACGGGAAGGTTGAGTACACTTAAGGTGGGGATGGGGACGCAAGAAAAGGCAAGTTTTTACAGCAAAACATTTTTTGACCAATATAAATATAATATTGTTAAAGAAGAAATATATAATTTAATTTTCTTCACAAGGTGATATCAACAGTTGTTTAGTATCTGTCAGCAGTATAGCAGCGATAGATGAGAAACTTTTTAAGAAGAGAAAAAATTGTCATTAAATTCCAGGAGATATTCCAGGATATATATTTAAGAAAATGTTGAGGTCATTATGTAAAGAAAATTAAACACTTATGTTTCTACTGAAGCAATATTTGATTTGTTTTGACCAAAATAAGTTTTAAAATAAAAACTGCAAAAACACTGGCCTTTTCTCGCGTTCCCTACATCCCCACCTTAATCTTAACTTTACTACCCATCCGCTAGATTTAACCATTAATGACATTGGCGTTAAATAAGCCAAAAATTATGTGGCGTGGGCATTTAAAAAAAAGTGAAATCTAACGTTTTCATGATGTGAATGCTTTGATCTTTACTCACCCTATCCACCGAAATTAATATAAATTAATCATAGTTAAATAAATAAATAAAAATCCATGACTATATTTATTCAATTTATCAAATGTTAGTTTGTTTAGTTTATTTAAACAGTTTAAATTGAATAAGGATTATCTATTAAACATAACTTTACATACTTTACAATACTTTGTTATTAAATATATTAAACTCATTTTTTATATAATATAAAGCTTATATATAAAAAGTATATATTTTTAGATAGATATGTTATAGTATGATATATTTAAAATCATACTTTAGTCTATACATTGTATCACTGGGTCAAGGCCGTAGCCAGCCAATAATTTCAGGGGGGGTTTGGAGGGCACATCCCCCAATTGCTGGAAGCTAAAAAAAAATGATAAATGATAAACAGTTCTAGAAGCTCTCTGAAGTGTGTTTTTTTATGGTAAAATAACCCCCAAAATGCCGAAGGCTAGGAAAATTTCGAAATATTTAACACCTCTAGAAGCTCTCTGAAGGGCTTTTTATGGTAACACAGCCCCCTAATTTGTATTTGTATCTTAATTTTAATATTGTTTGAACCATAAATAAAGCCATTTATATTCTGTTCATAAAATTTCGCGGGGGGTTTAAACCCCCAAAACCCCTCCCTGGCTACGGCCTTGCACTGGGTATTTAAGACGATTTGTCTTTAATTATATTAAGTTTTTTATATTGTGTTTATAAATAAAATCACAATAATTACATTATTACTATAGCTAAATTATTTATTATACTACTATAAAGCCACATGTCAGACTCACTCACTCATATTAATGTTGACCCACTTCCATTTGAGCTAGAAACTTGAAATTTGGCAAACTTCTAGCCTGTAACCAACGGAAAAATTCCAGAGAGTTAAAAAAATTTAATTTTTAGCACCCGAAAAAAATTCAAAATGACGGAGCAACTTTAAAGTCGGTGCAGACCTTTCTTTGGAGGTCTCTTGTGGCTAAACGGTAAGACCTATCAAAAAACAGATTGCACCAACAGCTACGAATTTGGCGAGATCCACAAGTTCTGTCCTATTACTTTTGTTCTCCATCGGTTATACCTTAGATAGAGCTAGATTTTTTTGATTTTAGGTAAATTTTGCAAATTTTCCACCCATTTTTTAATTTTCTGACACACTTATAGGACAGCTAGAATCATAAATTTGGCAGGCATATTGGCACATCCAAATGCTATAAGCGTGCCAAATTTGATGACTGGGAGGTTTGGGGGGCAGAGCCCTCAACAAGCAAAGCGAGTCTAGATATATGCTAAGTCACACTGCTAAAGGTATAATTGAGTGATGAGGTCTGGACCTCTGTTCAGATTATATGCTTATGTACTAATTACTCTAATGGGATAGGGATGAGGAAAGTTGAATTTAGAGAAAGTGCACCCACATTTGTGTGTGGGAGAATGGAACATCACTTTGTAAAAACCACCCTCAGGAGACCTGACCACTATTTGAACCTCAATAGTCCTGTCATTGGTAGTCTAATCTCACACGAGCATGACGCTTTAGACCTTACGGCCACCGAAGGAGGTTAAGATACATTGCTTGGTTACGACAGATGAGAAAGTAAAAATAACTGTTAAAAATACTCAAGTTTGAACAACCAATACTGGAATCCAAGCTACAGTGATCGAGCTCCAAAGCCCAAGTTCTAATAGCCTATGATAATTAAGTTGCCTGATGATGTCTGCTATAAATAGTAGCCAACAATTTTCTGGTAAATGTATATTTTATGCCTTGGCATTCTTGCATTCTTGCAATGTTTATTGAATCCAGACATTTGGTGCCCTTTTTTCCATCGTTTGAATAATTTAAATTAATGTGTTCAACAAGAGTCTGTAGCATATCATATCTGTCTATTGAACTAAGGCTTCAGAGTTCAATTCCCGAAATGGCTGAAAAACGTATCGCGGGTGGCGAAATATTAGTTTACTTTTTCACAGTGATGAATTAATGGCTGGGGGATGGATGTTGTGTCTGTTCTAGAGTCAATTTAGTTAATAGGTAGTGTGATGATATAATCAGTTGGTTCAGAAAGTGTACATTAAATACCTCAAATAAATATATACAAATTAAAATGATAATCAAGTAAATTAAACTCACTTTGGTGTTAAAATGGTCTAAGACGTCACTAAAGTAATAATGTGCATTTAGACTGAAAGAAAAGTAGAACGCATTGACCAAAAAAAGAATAAATTTTAAAAACAATATGACGTATGTACAAACCTGTGTTAGAACAAAGAATGGAGGGATTTGGATTATTGGTATCATCTAATTACCGACATTCTTGATAGCTTTGGTGAATTTAATATTAGATTCTATAATTAAATCAAACATGCCTGATATACATGCAGTATATGTAGCAAAAAAATAGTTTAAGTACAAATATGCACAGTCTAAATAGCTATTGGTTATTACTTAAAACTTTTTTTTCTGGTTTCATGGCCTGCCTATTTATCAGATCAAAATTAAATAAATTCTCATTACTATAAGCTTATTAATAGATAAATATAATCTAAATTTAAATATGTTATTACATTTTTTAAGTATGTAGCCAATTGGATCACAATGAATTAAAAATATCCGAATTAAATATTTCCTATGTAAAATAAATTTATTCAAATCTGTGAAAAATGCTACTAAACTTTTAGTATTTACCTTACTTACATTCATACAACCAAAATTCAAGAAAATATGATTTTACAAAGCATTTAAATTAAGTAAATTACAAATATTACTAATTTAAGAAATAAAGGTAATTTTTTATCACCTCGTCTTACTACCTGTTTAGGTTATATGCATTGATGATAATAAATACTCTAATGGGGTAGGAATTATGAAGGGAGCTTTTTAGAGGTATTCTACCCGCATTTTTGTTGAAGGAGAGTGGGGAACCACTTAGGAAATACTACCCTCAGTAGACCCGACTGGGATTCGAACACCAACTTCTCCATCTTAAGCAGGCTATTCTAACGCAAGAGTGACGACTTAAACCAGGGGTCAGTTAAATTAAAGGGCTACAATCGATTTATAAGCTTATAAAAGACCCGCGATCACCCATCGTTTCTCCACTCTACTTTTCCTTCTTTTTTTTTTCCTTTTAAATAAAATTTATATTTATTCAACAAGTTCAACCTTTCCTCAAACATTTATGTCCCCACCTTTCTAGGAAAAAACAAATCAAAAAACATTACATTTTCATATTAAATTATTTCATTTCTTTATCACATTACAAATTACAAAAGTATGATCAATCAAGGCTGATTAGAAACTTTTTATTTTTATCCATTTATTTGAGGTATTTAACGTG
The DNA here is from genome assembly GCA_902151455.1 of Timema bartmani. Taxonomy (NCBI): domain Eukaryota; kingdom Metazoa; phylum Arthropoda; class Insecta; order Phasmatodea; family Timematidae; genus Timema; species Timema bartmani. Next base: position 78,981 of record CABFWB010003282.1, on the reverse strand, counting down.
CACTTTCTGAACTGACCGATTATATCAGTACATTTCATATAAACTAACTTAAATCTGTAAGAAACAACACCCAGCCACCAGCCATTAATCTATCACCATGAAAAGGCAAACCCATATTTCACAAATGATACATTTTTGGCCATGCCAAGAATCAAACCCGGGAGGGACCTTTAGCTAAGAAGGCAGACATGCTACTGATTGAGGAAAGGTGTTGAATGTCAAAACTAAACATGGACTTGAAGAAAATACAGACACAATTGTGTTTCACTAAGCTTCGATTTGGTTTAATGTGTCCATAGTTACAGTGCCTAGCAAAAATTTTGGTTGTATATGCAACTACATTATGTTACTACTACTTTAAAAGAGTTGTACCTATTGTAATAAAAATATATTTATTTAAAACCAAAATAAAATAAATTTAATAACTGTTACACAATATAAAAGTAAATAATAGATGTTTTGGTGTATTTAAAATTGGCCATCCAATTACGGGAATCAAAAAACTTCATTAGAAAGAAATTCTCAAATTCAAATGCCCTAAAATTAAAACTTTGGTACAATACTTGTATTTTATAATATATTGGGCACATACTGTTAATCTCTACTTTCTTAAAATTATAATGTTTAATTTGTATTCCAAAAATTAAATTATCTAATTAGCCAAACACTCTAGCGCTTTACATTTACATAAACAACCAAAATTGTAAAGCCAATTAATTTATACTTTTTATTAAAGAAATAATTATTTCTTAAATTAGTTTTTTGGTTGTTTTTTCAGCAATGTGTCTTACTACCCATTCGGGCTATGTACCTGTGTACTAATTAGGCTAATGGGCTAGGCACGGGGAAGATTAAATTTTGAGGAAGTGTACACACATTTGTGTGGAAAGAGAATGGGCAAACCATTTAGGAAAAAAAAACCTCATCACACCCATTCAGGATCAAACTCCGATCTTCCCCTCACCGGAAGCTCGAGTCTATATTATTCTTTTTACCAATTTGCGTGGAATTTTTATCTTAAGTAAAGCTCCTCAAAAGTTTTAGAGATAAGTTTTTGAGATTTTCACAAATCTTGAATTTCTCTAATACTATAGGATTTGAGTATTCAAGCTTCCCATCTCTAACTTTGACGTGTAGCAAATTATAGGAAAAAAAAAATAAAAAATTGACCATTGAAATTTAAAGGTTTTAGCAGGCTCAAGAGCCTGAAAAGTATATGTATAGGTTGGGTTGGGGGATAGAGGGAGGTATCATCTAGAACCCAATATGTGTAGACACAAGGACATCAAATAGTTTGTTGGTGGAAGAGGGCAACATTTTTTAGCAAATAATTAAGCATCTTAGTAAAAAACATTAAGAGCCTTTGGAATGGAACAGGCCAAAAACCTATAAAGAAGAATCTAAAACAGAGTACACACCAAAATCTTGTATGTACCTGTGAGGCCAAAGTATATAGGCCTACAATACCGGTATCGTAGGCCAACTAGTCAATATAGGCTCATGATGAAATAATGCTCAGAGTGTTCTCACCAATTAAAATGTATATAGAAGTATAGTCGGACGAGAACTGGTGTTTTCAGCCTGGTATGGCCGTTGAGGCACGGAGTCAAAGAAGGAAAGGTTGAGGGAAAGAGGAGATTAGGAAGAAGGATTCAAATACTAGATGACTAAGTAAAGAAGAAAATTCTGGGAGCTGAAGGAGAAGGCAGAGGACAGGGCACATTGGAGGTTTAAGTTCACTGACCAAAGGAATGGACCTGTCACAAGACAGAACACCTAATAATAAGAAATATGGTGCAACTTTTAAGATTTTTAGATTTAAAATTGAAGGTTTAATCAAACCAAAAATAGTTATTCAATCTTAAGGAATTTATAAAATTTCTATAAATAAACAATTATTTCCTAGCATCAATGACAAATTATTAACAAACAAAATCCAATCTGACATTTTAACTAATCTACTATGGCTGTATACAAATACGTCTCTAGGATCCTTGCAAGGATCCTAGAGTTAGATCCTTGATGAATTCACACCCCAAACGCACTTCCTATCGAAGACTGCACAAGCCTATTCAAACGGAAATGAACCTTGCTACATCTTTGGGACTGCAGTGCTACTATCCAAAGTAAAGAGAATAGAAGGTAGCGCCAGATGGAGAAAGACATCTGATTGGCTGAACTAGTGACATCACTCAGTACACAAGCCAGCGCATTACATACACAAAATTATATGGAAGACAATCTAAGTAGTTAAAAATAAGGTCACATTTTGGAACTTTAAATAATAAATAAACCTTTAAAATCCTCACCAATGTTCATAATTAACATCATTACTCTACTTATTTTATTAAAATATGTATGTGTTACTGTTTTAGTATTAAAATAGAACTGAAGTGAATTGTGTGACTTAAGCAATGACATAATCAAATTCCTTCAAGTGGTGCTATTCTCCTATTCTCTTTACATTGCTACTATCTACCAATGATCTTACAAACTATTTCAAACACCATCTATCAACTCCAATAAAAATAAATAGCTTAAGTCATTTAATATTGGTTCCATTTTAAAGTTTGCATTGATTGTTTGCCCATTATTTTATAAAAATCAATATATGTTACTAAACATTTTTCTTTTACTTTTTGGGATAGTAAATGTTAGACAGATTGATTAATCACTTTTAGAAATAAGCAACATCTTAATACTATAAGGAAGCCTGTATATTTTAAATGGTGGTCAACATAAAGTTCTGATCTCTTGCAGAGGAAAAGAAGACAACAAAACAGTTGCCAATCAAACACCGCAACATAGGATCTGTCAATGCTTAAGTCCTTGGACTCAAGGGGGTGTGGGGTGGGGGTAGGGGGTAGAGGGGAGGTGCATCGGCATTCTTGTTTTGAATGGACCTACACTTGGTCCTACTATCACTGATGAAGCTGGCAAGGCTACACATAAAGGCAACAGCGCATATGTAGAGAATTCAGATACAACCAATATTTTACAAAAGATAATTAGAAATGTCTTATTGCTGGCAAATTTGTTTTGATACATTTATAACTATATTGAGACTCGTGTCGGCTTAATTCTTAATACTGTGTGATAAAAATAACCATAAATCATTCAGATTAAACCCCCGAAGATTTTATAATTAGCCACCACAACAAACTAGATGCAAGTGTTTGAAATTAACTGGCTTTCTCCACAACATCAGCCGCAGTGAAGAAACTCTGGGGGTCAGTGACTGTTGACATGGAAACACTACTACCTGTTGAAATAAGACAGATCAATGAACAATTAATCACTCGCCAAAGACTATTTTTTCTCCTAACCATACCTAATAACCTATCAAGTGCCCCACTCAACTCCGCAAGAGCGGAGTGGCGCAGCTTCTCTCTTGTAACCCCCCCCCCCCTTGTGATTTGATAGGTTCTTATTGCTATAAATAAAAGGTAGGTTTAGTCACAAGAGAGTTTATTTTATTTTACAAACAACTTGCAGATATACGAGAGCGAGGCACTCTAGGAAGGTCGAGTGACTGGCCGACAAGGGCCGACATAAACAATAAATAATGGGAGAAGACCCCAAGTCTTTAAGAGACAACAGAATGATTAATACCAAACAAAACATAATTAAACTGACCCACGCAGAAGGCGACTAACATAGCAAGAAAGTTAAATACAAGTAATATATAAAGGTCTACACGACCCGCAGATGTTGACTCTACATTGACATAAGTATGTAGTTATATGATAAACTGCCATTGCAAAGCGCAACAGAGAAAAGCGACGCATAATTTACCTAAACCTAACCTGTTACAATAGGTTCCAATCAAATTAGTTCAATCTAATTAATTTTACAACTATGACCAATGTGCTGGGTGCACGGCTTCGCGCCCCCCGAGTTGAGTAACAACTTGAATTATTACAATCATAACAAATCTTTAAATTTTAGCAAGCAAGACAACTATTTTAAATAAGTTGCACATTTATCAAAAACAACTAGCGCCCCAAGATGGCGACATACAAAAGTTTCATTAGCGCCCCAAGATGGCGACAAACTAAAGTTCCAACCCGTCCGTGAGGCGGACACAACGTTAAGTACAAAGAAACAAAGTTAGCGCGTAAACCATAATGGCTGACAGGCAAATCCTGCAGTCTCAGAGAAATATAGTTATTAGTAACCATGATTTATATTTAAAGTCGAAACTTGAATTTTGAACAAATTAACCCAAACATAATTTAGAAAACGTCGAACAACAACCTACGTCTAAATCTAAGACAAGTGTCTCACCTAATAGAGTGCAGAGAAATGAGTGACATCACAACACAGTCCAGCCGTTATATACAGTACCAAGTCAATCACGTGTTCACATACGGCGGGAATCACACTGGGGGCGAAGGGAGAGGGGTGTACACTGCTTCGACAAAAGTCTCGAATATTCTCGTAACAATTTCAAACCACCCGCCGGTGGATGAGTCTTGTTTCACTCGAACACAACCGTCGGCGCATACGGGTTAGCGCATCTCGATGTTCAAATGTCCGAGTCTTGCTCTAATCGGACCTCGAGCCACGGGCGGTCAGTAAGCCGCGTGATGTAGAGTGGAGTTTAGTGCGCGTGTTCCATGAAGTCGAGATCCAGCCCAGTCAAAGGGGACCAAGATTAGGTGAGCCAGATCGTCCTTATTTGTTTTATGTCTGTGACAACGTCACAGTGTGAACCCCATTCTGATATGTTAATCCTAGATCCTGTATCCAGCTCAGTTTAGGGAGATCCTAGATCCTGTCATCATTGTTTTATTTCTATGTTGTTGATTAAAATATTCACAGTTGCTATGTGTAAAATGTATCAATACAATAATAAATTAGTTCTTGTGATATAATTATTATTTGAATTCCTACACTACCCCCACTACCTTGCATTCTATATGTAGATGGCCACGTGATTCCAAGCAGAGGGAAAGGTGCTGGCCTATAAAACATTTCTAAAATTAAGTTCTTTGCTCTGTCATTATTATGTAATGGCTATATTATTTTGAAAATTAGTTCATAAACTAAAATTACTTATCATCTTGGTATATTAGCTATCATCTTAGCCTAAATGACATTATGTGTGATGTATTTAGGTAAAAATATTGGCCATTTTATTTTCTGCTTTATCAAAATTTTAGATGAAGGGCTTGTTCAGTCACTTCACTCGGAAAGCCAACACACACTATTAAACGTACGGCCTACTAAAGTATTATATACAACATACATCTTTACGGACAAAAATACCAGGACAAAATAGAAGTGCGTTGGGGTAAAATAGGGGGCATAATGGCACCTTTCTTTAGATAAAGATTTATATTGCTCTCTTTGAGATATGGATTATAGCTTATAAGTGTTTTTAAATTTAATAATTTTAATTTGTTCCTCATTTTCTACCGTTCTAGCATATTTATTTAATTGCAAATATCAATGTTTCATAAATATGTAATAGTTATAGACTAAGTATTGGCGGGTTTAAAAAAATAAAAGATTTAGATAAAAACATTGAAACCAGAGAGAAATAATGAAACTTCATCTCAAACTACCTACCTACCTTATTACTTGAAGTGAATTCACTGTTTGCACTGAACAGTAGTTTTTTAAACTAATTAAACAACGTGAATGCAAAGTTGAACACAACAATAATTTCATGGAGGGAGACAGGTGGTGTGTACAAAAGAAAGTAAACATACTTTTAGATTTTATAAGACCAAGATACAAGTTGTTAAGAAATACTTCGATATAGCTCCTACTTTTAGACTATACATTGCTAAAAAACTAAGAATAAAACAGTATGTTTGACCAGAATTACATTCACATTAAAAGTATGGCTGGTAAAAGTTTAAAACAATAGTGTTTAAGATTCAAAGTTAAACATACTAGTGTTAAATTCCTTAAAGATTAAGAAAACAACATATTTATGAGTCTATGCATTCTTTAAAATACATGTGTATGTATCGTACTCTTTGTAAGCATGTGCCATTGTGCAGAAACAAATAATCTCTTTTTCTATGGTGGGCTGAACAAGAGATTATATACTTATCTTAAAAGCAGTCAATGTAATACTTTTTTTAAAACCAATTAAAGGTTTATAGAGCTACATGCACGAAATAAAGTTTTTAATAGAAAAAAAAATGTGCAATTTAAAATATATATATATATAGGTACTCCTAAAATTATTACATTTAAGAACTTTAATAAATATCAGCTAGTTAACAAACATATAATTTTGTATACAAATTTAATTTTGTAAATTGACTTAATCTTTACACCTGGGGGAAATTAGGACATTGCCTTTGCTGTGGTTGGGATCACTTTAGTTTAGATGCTGCTCAACCTCCTTTTGAAGGATAGGTTCAAACCCCAGATGGAGCGGATTTTAGGTCTTCACATGATGCGAGTTAGTTAAAGTTCAATACAGGTTCAGTTCCAGGGGCTAGTAACCCTCACTTGCCTTAAATATATGTAAAAACAATAATAATAAAATAAACTATTTGTCCTAAATTATATAAATTATTTTTGATGTTTCTTTCTTTTAACTTTCAATATACTAACAGTAAGTACTAACAGTAAGTACTAACAGCAAGTACTAACAGAGCATCTACTAATCCTTTGAAAAGAGTTGTGTATCACATTTTGATCAAGTTATATATTGAAGAAGCCAATTTAATTTCTTTTATAGCTATAAAATTGAGTAATTAATCATATTTACATACCAAAGCTATATTTATACTCAAACTGTTAAATATGTCTCTTTGTGACTAAACACACTTACCCCTAGTTCTTTGTAATACATCTTTTAACATATTTTCTGAATGAGTCCCCACCAAGGTGGTCAATTAGTTAATCCCAGTTCAAAAAACATGGTTTCACCCGTCTTCAAGACAACTATTGTTTTTCACTTGAGTCTCCCTGCGCGCGCATCTGTAATCACCCCCCACAGTTCGATGATGAAGTCGTCTGTGAAACCAAACTCCTCTAACTCGGAGTTGTCGATGGCCTCTGCAAAGTCCATGCTGTTTGTCTTTGCAGTTGACAGTTCCCAGATTTCTGTCGCTGTAAAATTAAAATAGTGATACTATTGTAGGATTATAAGAAAGGCTGAAATATATCCTACTTTGAGATTTTTGTCACAACAAGTTACATTTAAATAATTGTTTGGAATAGCTTAGTCAAGTACTGGTATACCTTGAAAAATATACATAATAAATTAATAACTTAACCATAGAAGTTAAGCAAAATCAATAAAAAATAAGTAAAATATTAAATAACCAATACAACTTTAATGAAGGAAAGCAATGCAAAATAATAGAAAAATTAACAAAATGGCAGAAAGAAACAAAAGAAAATATTTGAGAAAAATAATTACAAACAATCTCAATAGATATCTTCCATTTTAAATTGCTTTCCTTTAGAACAGTTTTGTTGTTAATTTTTTGCATATTTTACTGATTCCAAATTTCTTTAAATGGGTTAGGTATTTTTTAAATAGTGTTATTTAATTTCTTCTTAGTTAATCTAATTTAATTCAAACAAATAAAGTAAACATGTCACATTTAGAATGTTTCTATACCAGCACTAGAAGCACAATAAAAGTAAAACCTTTTGTTTGAATAATTTCTAAAATTACTTCATAGAATGACACTTTTTGGAGCCATAGATAAATTCCCTATCAAAAAAGTATCAACAGTTTGCATGTGAAAATATAAAAGCCTGTTACAAAATGAAAAATATTACTTTTGGCATGTAAGGGTGTGGACAGAATGTCACAGAGCGGATCCCAGAACGACAAGACTCCTCATGTAGATTGTTCCTACTCCGTAAGTAGTAAACTTTGAATAACAGCACACATATTTCTCAAATAGTATAAAGCTATGTGAATACTTATCTTTTCATGTTTAGATATTATAATGAGGGGGAATCACACTACAATTGTAACATTTTCAAGTATGTTCATGCAATATATTATAAGTGGCAATTTAGGAATGTCAATAACATATATATTCTTAGAAACTTTCATTTTAATAAAGTTACATCTTATGCGCTTCATAGTAAAATTAATGCACAAAAATAATAACTGGGTAATTTTAGAAAAAAGGGAACTTTTCATGTCACAAGGGTATTGTGGCAAAATAAACTATTAAAATAGGGCTTTTTTGTGTTTTTTTACTAGGCAACAGATTTGCTCATATTCTTTATGCTTTATTAGGAAAAAGTTATATTTATTGTGTTCTTTACGCTGAACGGAGATATATATGTATCCCTCCGTTACATGTCACAGGCCAGTTATTTTTGTTTCCTGTTACAATTACTATGGTTTAAATAATAAATAAAATTATAAGGATGATAATGTTTTAAATACTATAACAATTCTGTTTTATGCAGCTATATATCTGAATTTAAAAATAATTATAATATGTGGCTGTAATCAAGCAAAATTTGTCCCAGAGTTTAGTGTATCCTCCGTTAAAAATTAAAATTTCTTTAAATAATACAACCAGGTAGCAGCACTGGTTTCATACTCAATAGAATATTAGTGAGGAAGCCATTTTGTGGATACCTCATGTGTTTTTTTGGCTGATAGTTGTGATTTGTAAGGATTAATTTTCATTGTTTGTAAGATTTGATTGGTTGGGCATATAGGCCCTACTGTGTGTATCTTCCGTTCTTTATTTAAAAAGAGAATAATTAGTCTTAGACAAACTAGTATGGATGCTTCATTTTAAAATGTCACACTGTTTGGCATTCCAAAGCAGTTAACCTAACGACAAAATATAATATTTTACACAATTATAAATCTTAAACTGTGTCCTAAATTACAAAATAGATGTAACGGAGTATACAAGTAAAATAATGGAGGATACATGTTTTCTAACTATGTTAAAGTTGTGCCTGTAGAATAAATGTAAGCCTGAATTAATTGAAGAACTTTCTATCTATAGGCTAATTTAAATAAACTATAGGCCTACATGTATTTGCAACTTTTAATATACCATATTTTGATTTTTTAAAGTATTTCCAAAAGCAGGTTCATTATTTTTCTTTTGGATAAAAGAAGCATTTAGGCCTGTACAAAAAGTTTTATTTTTAAATTTTTATGAATGTAGGCCTTGAAATGATAAAACTACTAAATATGGAGGCCACTATGTTATTAAAATGAGTCATAAATCTATTAGGCCTATACGTTAATGTTACTGAGCTTAAACATGATTCCTTTGTCACTAGGCCTACATTAAATAAAAACCCACCATCAAAATACTTAAACAAAGTTTTATGATAGAAATTTAGAGTAAAATTTATTATAAGTGTGTGTATGCCTATATATATATATATATATATATACATATATATTTATATATATATATATATACATATATATACACATTTTTAAATTTATTTTTTGTAGAAAATGTTATTTTCACATTTCCTCTGCTATGTTAAGTCGGGCTAAGGTATTGTCCTCTTTTTTACTTTCTCTCTATCTTACAGGTAGAGAAAGTATTGTGATCGTCAAAAAAATCGAACTCGAGATTTTGATGAATTTTGACGTTTCATGACTTCCTGAATCCGAAAAAGTGGTTTTTGAATTTCCGTCTGTCTGTCTGTCTGTCTGTCTGTCTGTCTGTCTGTCTGTCTGTCTGTCTGTCTGTCTGTCTGT
>CABFWB010003282.1:49513-68229 GCA_902151455.1 Timema bartmani | reverse complement strand
TTTAACCAGAAATCGAAATTTTAATACGAAGTGTTGACCCTTGTGGAAGACATTAAACTGTTTGAAATGCTCTTAGGTGGACAAAGATGCGCCTCTTTTCTCATTGATTCTATATCATTGTATATTATTTTATGCGTGCTCTTATGTGGAGTGGTGATGATACAATGTACATTATTCCGTTCAGAAATCTTACGAGTTTATAGAAAGAGAGAGAAAGTCTGTGCGGTGTGCCGTACCATTTATTTTCTTTTTTTTTTTACAGTTAAAGGTGAAATGATTTGGTAGTTTTTATTGCCTCTGTTTTCAAATTCAAACTAGTAACACTGACGTAGTTAGTTGATTAAAATGGTAAAAAGTAGTTCTCAAATAAGTGCAAAAGAGAGAATGCGAAAACACAGAGATAAAATTAAATCTAATCCACAGCTCTATGAGGAAATGAAAGGAAAGAACGTGAAAGATATATAAAGCGCGTGGAAGAAGGAAAAGGTGGAGAGTCAAAACTAGAAAAATTTGAGCCAATGTAAAATTATGAAAACAGTTGGTTGAAAATTTGGAAGCTAATTCACCACCACCTAGCCCAGTTGGTGTACTACTTGATGTCCAAATGAAAGATGAAGAAGATAACATTGGTAAAGATGACAAACGCAAGGATAGTGGACAAAAACGAAGGAGACAGAATAAGATAAGAAACCATTAAAGACAACTATAAATGAGTTACATAATAGATTAAAAATAACAGAGAAGAGAATGGCCAGATATTGACAGCAGGTGCATATATCAAAAAATAAAACTGTTACAGAGAAGGATAAAACTCCAAGGAAACTTGTTAAAAGCTTATTCGTTGGGAAAAAGGTATCACCTATAGTCAGACAAAAATTACTTTTCTAAGCAGTAATGTAAAAGCAAATAAGTGAGAGTTTTGAAAAGGAACAAAACAGAAAAAAGAAACTGGAATATGCATCAAAAATAGCTGGGTCAGTTGTTAAGAAATACAGATGTATTCACAATCTGAAGGTCTTGACATCTAACAAGGTAATGAAGTTCAACAAAACTAAACAAGATAAATCATTACAACACAGAGTTGAAACTAAAAAAATATTACACAGCTTCTTACTACAAGATGAAAATAGTAGATTGACAGCAGGGAAAAAAGAAACAGTCACAAGGAAAAAAGTTAAGGAACAGAAAAGGTTTCTAAATGAAACAATGCAACATCTCTACAAAAAAGTTAAAAATCAGCATCCTGATTTAAAGATATCATATGCTTTGTTCTGTCAGTATAGACCTTTTTGGGTAGTACCTTCATCTGCTAAAGAAATAAAAACCTGTTTGTGTAGCATCCATGAAAACTTTTCCCAACTTACAAAAAAAGCTTAAATCTTTAAATATGATAAGTGAAAGTTCTCCTAGAGATATTGTTCAAGCAATGACTTGTGAAGACAAATCTGAGGTAACTTTTCTTGAAATAACATGTAAGAAATGTAGTATGAAACGTATTGAATTCCACGAGTATGAAAAGCTCGAGGAAACTACTTACAAAATGGCTTGTGAAAAAATCTCATATTACAGTAAAAGGAAATGAGAAGATTACCAAAAAAACCAGTAAAAGAAAATATTACATGCAAAAAGAAAGATTTAGTTTTAAAGTTTGAGAAGTTAATTTAAAGATGTTACAGCATAACTAAAATATAAAGCATCAGTATCATGTCTTGGACTCGATAAAGACAAGTTTAAGTTCAGATGAACTTTGAATCCACATGGATTTTTCTGAGAATTACGGTAGTAAATATGCAAGCGAGGTCCAGGCAGCACATTTTAGCTCATCAAAAGGACAAGTCTCACTGCCACACCTGTTGCATATTTTTTCTCAAATGAAACTCAATCAGTGAAAACGGTGTCTTTTGGGACGCTCGCAGAGAACTTACGACACGATTCCACTGCCATTTGTGCTCACTTGCTGCCTGTAATTGAAAAACTGAAGACTTACGTAACTGATATCAACACTGTTAATTTTGTAAGTGATGGACCAATGACTCAATACAGAAATCGTATAATGTTTCATCTGATTGGGAACTATCTACCATCTGTGTTGGGTGTGTGTAAAACCATTCATTGGCACTACTCAGAAGCTGGACATGGCAAGGGTACTCTAGATGGGATTGAAGGCTGTTTGAAGAGAACGGCAGACAGATTTGTTGCTACAAGCACCGACATCCCCAATTTTCAAGTCTTGTATGAAGTGCTACAGAGAGAGGTTAAGAGTATCCACATAATGACAATGGATGAAAGTTAACTCAAGAAATAGATGAACACCTTCCAAATCAAAAAACAATTCCAGCTTTTAAGTAAATGATGCACACACATGACGTTATTTGGAACAAGGGATCAGATGAACTAGGAGTATGTCATCTTTCCTTCATGCAGTGTCAATCAACAGAGAAGTGTACACATTATGGACTGGGTACCATTCAGCTTGCTTGTATCCTTTCTAATCTATTTTTTTATATTTAAAGGGCTAATGGACACTTATCTAATCTTAAAATTAAGTGGAAATAATTGGTAAGACTAAAAGCTTATTGTCAAAATCAAGCTCAAAAAGCATTTTCCTTAGCAATTTTGTACAGGTCCAAAGTTAACCAAACTTGTTGACGATAGATACTCAGAATCTGAGGCTAAAGAGCCAACAATAGGAAAGGAGTTTGATATAAATGACTTCGTGGTAGTGGAAGTTAAGGGGGAAAAAAGTTATACGCCATTACATTGCTGTTATACAGGCTGTGGACCCACATGAAGAATTCACCGTGTCTTTCTTGAAAAATTCTGTTGGGGAAAAGTTTGTTTTCCCTGAAAAAGAGGATATTTCTGTCATAGATATGCGTGATATTGTTCAAGTGCTAAGCCCTCCAACTATAAACAAACGGGGCCAGCACATTTTTCATAAAATTAAAACACAATTTCCTAAAATCAATTAATATCTTTAGCTATTTCTAGTTGATGTACCTAATTTTACATAGATAATATTTATAAATATGATTGCAAATATGTAGAATTGTTTAATACTCCACCTTCATTACAATAATATTGCTGTACTTATTCAAATGTATCTACATTTCCAGATTTTCTCCTTGTTTACATGTGATGTGTCCTCCATTACACAGTATGTTTAATGCTACCCCTACCATCTTTCAAAACTGATGGATGACTCTTGCATTAAAGCCTTCCTTGTTTTACCCATGTAGCCCCTAACACTCCTGAAAGATACTTACCAAGCTCTGCATCATTAATACCCATGAACGACTCGAGCAGGTTGTTTATATTCTCAATTCCCACGGTCTGGGTGTCATCCTGCAAAGAAGTAAACCAAACTACTCTTAACTCAAACTTTGACCATTTAAGCAGTGGTGGGTCGTGGACAAGGCCATAGCTTAAGGCAAGGGGGAGGGGGGGGTATTACCCTCCTGAGATTCCATTCCCGATTCTGCCACCACTGTGTCTGTGTATACCTTTATTTAATAAGTTCCCAATGTAAATTTTAAGACTAGGATGGAGGAGGCACTATGTAAATTTCTAAATATTAAACAAATTTAAAGCACTTAATGTATTTAAGTCTTGCCCTTAATCAGCGTAAAAAAAGACTCCAGAGAACTACTAGAAGCATTTAATGATAGTTATTTTTCTTTGCCTGTAGCCGTTGAAAGGCTGTGCCCCTCCAAAAACCTCCTGATTTGTTGGACTGGCTACAGCCTTGGACGTGGATTATTATCAGGATAAGCCTAACTTGTTAAAACTGTACTTATATGTGATTGCCCCACTTGGTCCCCATTTGACCAATCACATAGAGATGAGCTCTATTCTTCATAGCTCATATAGAAAATGTATTTTTGTTGAGGCATTTTACTAAGCTGATCCAACCACAGGCTGGAAACTGATGATAATGATTTATGTTGAGACCTGACCAATGATGGTCTTACTGAGCAATGAGAACAATTCAGAGGTACAGTTTTAACTCTACTTAACCTGGCAACACTCCACGATACGTCACTGTCTTTTAGTGTTTGTAAGCAAGTCTCATTTAAAAATGGGTGGGATTTCAAGAGTTATGTATATGGTTAATATACACTGTGCAAATACCATTGCATAGATGTATCCACAATTATAAAAAGTCCAAATTGGACTTGTATATTCATTTTTAGACATACTGTGTGAATAGTTTTTGTATTTTTAAATATAAAGTTCAGTATGAGTTATTAATGACATGGTCTATGGGTAGGGATGGGAAAAAATGTATATAAAGTTCTTCTGGAGTAACTGGAGAGAAGATGGTAAAACCAAAGTGATGTGGTAAATCTTCCTCGGGATACCCATCCTATATTCAAACCTCAATTTCTCATCTCTGACAATTCAGCCTATGGCGAGCCTGATACCTAAAACTTGTGTGATCAGCAGTGTGGGCTATAATTGTTAATTTTTTTAGCACCATGTCTTACTATTGCCTATTCAGGTTGTATGCATATGTACTACACGCTGATAGTGGGAGAGTAGAACATTATTTTGTAAAATGCACCCTCAGTACAACCAACCGGAATTCGAACCCTGATCTTCCTGTCTTCAGCAGTTTATTCTAAAAATAGAGTGATGCCTTAAAAGAATGATACAGTTAAGAATTTTATAAATATTTGCTGCAACATAAACTGTTGATAAAAGATACGCCATCAAATCCTTGGGACATATTACCAGTTTCCAAAGATACGTTGTTATGGATTAAACATGAGTCAGAATGTGACAGATTTACTAAGTGAATTGTGGTTTAAACATCTTTTTTATTTTCAGCTAAACATAAGTTACAAAACAATGTTTCATGATTTGGAAGACCTTTAACAAATAAATTGTGTTTGCTAAAATAACATTGGAAAGTGTACATGTGTAGGCAGACCCGCCACAAGGGGGAATGGGGGGTGTATGGGACCAGGCCCGGGCCCAAGATCCAGATTCACAAGTTTTAAAAAAATGCAGAAGAAGAAAAAATTACAAAATTAAATATTAACGACAAGCAATAAAATGCCTATTCACAGCGAAGAACAGTGTATGATCAGCCTATTGGACGGGGCAACCTACGGAAGAGCTTACTCGCATCTGTCACAAATATAACATTGGTTCAGTCCAATCTTGACCTTTGTTCCAAAATGCCTGGAAATTTCCCAAAGTCTAACTATTTTTGTACTGTAACTAAATTTCGTATACAAAGAGAGTCAGATAGTAAATCAAGTTCATGTGTGTAACATTTCAGTGCTCAGTTAAGATAACTTAATGTTTGTACAGTGCTTTTCTTTTGTATAAGTTACAACAAAGTTAAAACAAAGTACGTACAAACCAAAGTTAGGACATGTTGTAGGAAAAATGGGGCTGGGGCATTCCCCCGCTGGAAAGAACTGGCCTTCCCCTTATTGGAATAAACTCCTCCCTCTCCTGGAATCAACTTACTCCCCCCTTCCCCCTCAATTTATCTCCCACCCCTCTGATATTCTCGAATGTGAAGCTGAAAGATGGCTTTGTATCAAACTCTAAATAACTTCAAGAGGCATCAAATTTTAAAAAATTTGTTGGGAGAAGACTACTTTCAATAGACTTTAAGAGGCATCCAATCATTTAAATTGCCAGAGGAAGACTATTCAACATGTCTTCTGAAAGCATCCAATTTTTCAAAATTTGCCAGAAGAGGCCCAGTCTAAATATAGTTTCAAGAGACACATAATTTTCAAAGATTTTTCGGGCGATGTCACTCCATATAACTTATAATCATCCAATTTTCAAAAATTTGCTGGAGGAATACCACTTAAAATAGTTTATAAAAGTATAATTTTCAAAGAAAAAAAATTCAGAAGAAGGCCAATGTAAATATTTTCTAGACATTTGATGGGAAAGAGTCCCCAGGCCCCTCAAACATATTACAATTGGGGGGGTTCTTCATTTTCCTAACCTAGAGAATGAGACTATGTGCCCCAGATAAAAAAAATAAATTCAACAATCACATAGCTATAACTAACCGATGAAGCCAATTCTCTTTAAGTGTATAAATCAGTAAGTCAAGGCATTGTTGGGTCTTTTTGTGTTTAATATTTTGTTCTTATATCCTCCAAAAGAATGCTGGCTTTGTGTACATTAATTTCTACTACATTAAGAACCTTATGTAGTCCTCAATTTAGTGTTTAAAGTATTTAATAGTTACAATTTGTTTATTAAAACTCAAAAAAGCATATGATTCATTTTAAGTCAAAACGTAGTGACCTTTTTTTATACATTAAGGTGACTGGAAAATGCACGCATATCAATATATGTTTAAGAGTGTAAAGTACAATATTTGAACCGAAATAAACGATTGATTGGTTGATTTAATTATTTCAAATATGTAGATTTGGAAAGAAAACCTTTTGGGACATAATTGTGAAAAAAAATAAGGTACAAAATATTCTGTAAATATATATATGTAAAATAAGTAGAGAAATTAAATCAATTTTCAAGCCTAATTTATCACCATTTTAATCCAAACAACCATATTTTTGACATAATTTTAGCCCTACTACTCTTTTGTCCAATAATATAACCAAACAAGCCAGACGTTTTAGAATTATTATCTAAGTGTGCAAAGGTTAGCCATGCAAGCTTTGAATAATATCTAACATTTTATATTTAGTAAGAAACCATTAATTTAAGCTCTTTATTTTCTAAAAAATTTATGGTAGTTACACTCTTTACACTCACCCTCCTACCCTTCACAACATTGGCCATTAAAACCATCCTTCAAATATAGTAGATTCTGTTAGGAAGAACCTTTTATATAAACATTTTTTTAGGTTAACAATGATCAAATTTTACTAAAGGGATTGGTGCTATTTTATACTGGACCTACAGCAAAAACTTTAAATAGCGGATTAATCTTTATAACAGGCATTTTAAATTTCCCCGGAAAATAACACCAGCTCTCAGAGAGAAACACCTTCCCAATTTCGGACACTTACACTGTTAAAGATGCATATTTATGTGTAAAGAGTTGTAAATTAGGAAAAAAACTGCCAACACCAGTAGATACTTTACAGTGATAATGTTATATATCATGTTTTTTAACCTCCAGAAACACCACCCCTCCAAAAAAAGTGTTTTTGCAATGCTGTCTGTGTGTCTGCTGCACCCTTAGTAAGTCTGGTACATAAAAAAAAGCTGCACTTTTTGATTGCAATATGCCACTTTCAGTGGTCATAAATGAGGTTAAAAAAGACCTTTTCAGACAGGGAGCCACATTCAAATCCGTGCAGGACACCAAAATGAGGGCTATTTATGGCCGCCATTTTGGTGTCCTAGAATTGGTTGTATCTCAGCTCCTGATGATTCGATTTTAATTATTTTTTTCATAAGCTCTTATTAAGTACAATTTTTTTAAATCATATTTACTTTTCCCTAAACCATAAAGTTTCTGCATAGTTCGAAAAATATATGTACCTTGATTTTAGAATAATAAGTAAATTAGCACCTTGGTTTTTCCTGATGGATCATCTCCACTCTGCTCGTTGGTTGGCAATCCACATAAAAGTCTTACAAGAACTAAAAGACACAGCACCCAATGCACATGAGTACTTTAGCAATGGTCAGTTTGCTATCCACAAAACAAAATATCCCTTTTTCTGCACTTGCTTTGGATCAGGCTCATGAACAAAACAATGCGGTCATAAAAGAAAATGGTTGTTCTGTTAGTCTGTTGCAAGATCCAGCCATGTTAAGAAGGTGGATGCTGGCTGGGCCATAATTAGTTAGCATTCTAGATGAGTTTGAGTCAACGAGCAAAACTAACCATATTAGCAGGATTGTTCATCATGAACTGCTTACCAGAACAAGTTTAAAGACCAAAAACATGCATTAAAAGGAAGCTTTCTTGAATTTGGAAATCCCTTTGAGCTAAACTCCTGTGAGCTTGTGGTTTGGGATACTAAAGTTATAATGGATAAAGAGCGAGTTAAAGCTCTATTAGGTGCTGAAGAAGAAGCCTTACAACTGTACAGCAACTATGTGAAAGAACGCTTGAGTAAGGAAGCAAAAGTGAGTGTATTTGCTCCATTGCAGAACCAAGTTCTTTGGATTTTAAAAAGAAAAAAAAAAAATTCTCCCCAATGATTTATGACTTGAGAAATTATGTTTAGCTTTTCTCTATGGCTTTCATTGTAAATCAAAACAGAGACTTAGATCTGAACACGTTTTTTGAACATGAAAACACCAGCGCTCCACCTTCTCTTTCCTCAAATTGTGTTCTGTGATCATGTCAGAAATTTCAACTACTTAAAATCCTGGAAGAATCCATTGATCCGGTATAGTTTGAAGGATTCTGTGACACACTAATTTACGATGGAGCTGCACTAGTATATGCTCTAACACCCAAAACATCATGGACATTTGGATAATACTGTGATACAGAGTTCAAAACCAGGATTTTGTATGATGCTGTGAGGTTTCAAGCAAAAAGAATACACATTTCTTGGGACACTTACTCAAAAGCTTGCCTGAAGAAATTTGTGAGAGAGAAGAGAGGCGTTCGTCACCAAGTAGCACAAGGAAATATGTTACCACAAAATTGGAATAGCTTCCTCTGCTGCGATCAGAATAAGACTGAACTTTTCAAGTTACTTGGATAGCATGCACTTTTGAAGTTTGATTGGGTTCACATCATTACTGATGTTGATGGCCTCATTCGTTCATCTCAATTGGGAAAAACTTTGATTGATGGAGTCAAATACAGACAAAGGGAAGAAGCAGATGACAGGATTTTCCTACATGTTAAAGATAGTGTTAAGCATGGATGGAGCAAAAACATTATTTGCACAGTAGATACTGATGTAGTTTTTTTTGGCAATCTCTTTTTTCCACATTCTCAAAGTTGCTGGTCTTCAGAAGATGTGAATTCTCTTTGGAGCTGGAAAGTCTCAAAGGTACATGAGCATTAATGTCATGTTTGAAAGTATAGGTGAAGATAAAGCTGTTGCCTTGAGAGGATTCCATGCATTTACAGGATCAGAGTAACTTTATCATTTGCCATGAAAGGGAAAGAGACTGCCTGGAAATTCTGGAAATCATTCTCTGAAGTTATGGAAGCCTTCCAAGCTATATCACTACCAAAAGAGTCTATTTCTGATGAGACTAAGTTCTGGAGAAGTTTACTGTCTTGCTTTACTACAAAGATGGAGAAGACTTCTCAGTCAATCATGTTAGAAAGCTTCTCTTTACTTCAAAAAGTCGCAATCTATCAAGTTTGCCCCCACCTAGAGAGGCATTAAGGCAGCATTGTCTCTGTTTAGAATATCAGGCAGGATAAGTCTGGGAGTCATGCATGCTCAGTGATGGACAACATTCCAGGACCAGAAGGATGGGGATGGATCAGAGCTGCAGGGGAGTGGGTGCCGGTCTTGTCTTCTCTGCCCTCTATTTGGGCAGCTTGTAGAGAATTGATTTAAGTGCAGTTGCTCTGAATTTCATACACGATGATCCTGTTCAAAGGATCAGGTTTTATGCACGCTACTTTGCAAGAACTGCACTGGAGGTCAAAAATGCGGCAATAAATACAATAAAAGGCATGTGCTTAGTTGAGAGTTTCTAAATTTCCATAATTCTATCACAAATTTCAAGATCATAATATTTATTTTTGTATCCAACGTCTTCTGTTTGTACTCTTTTTCAAATATCAGGCGTCAAAAGTACTTTTTAGATAAACTAATATTATCATTACTTGTTAACTTTTTAAGAGTTTGTATGAAAATAATTACTTTGTTCCAGGTATGAATCGGAAGATGAGAAAGAGGATGACTTGATTTAGAGACATTTGAGCTGTTAAGAAGAAGTTAATTTGCAGGAGCATTCATATTATTCAAACATTTTTGTGAACATTTAGGCTACTATCTTATTGTAATAATAAAGTAAATAAAATATTAAAAACCAAAGTCTAGTTTCATTTGACCAGTAATTTCTCAAGAAGTGGTTTATTAAAACAGATTTCTTGGTATCAATGTAAAGATATAATAATGCTCTTTCTTTTTTATATCAAATATAAAGGAGATATTGTGGACAGTAAAAAAGATAGCTAACAATTAAATTTGTGCGAAAAGTGAAATTTTCCTAAATTCTTAAATTGTGGAGAAACCTTAAAACCTTAAGGCTTAGAGATAAATATATAATGACAAATTAGATTAATCTTAGCCAAGAGCTTTCAAACAAAAAAAAACTTAAATCTGAATATTAGAACACTAAAATGACAGCCATAAA
The DNA here is from genome assembly GCA_902151455.1 of Timema bartmani. Classification (NCBI taxonomy): domain Eukaryota; kingdom Metazoa; phylum Arthropoda; class Insecta; order Phasmatodea; family Timematidae; genus Timema; species Timema bartmani. The sequence goes on along the minus strand of CABFWB010003282.1, from coordinate 57,930 downwards.
TAGCCGCCATTTCAGTGTCCTGCACGGATTTTCAAGTGGCTCCCTATCTGAAAAGGTCTCTTTTCACATCAAATATGACTACAGAAAATGGCATATTCCAATCAAAAAGTGCAGCTTTTTTGGCTTTATTTGCTATCTACCAGATGTACTACTTGGCCTAGAACTGAAACAATTTCACCAATAGGGCTGAAGCTTCTATCTAGAGTGCTCATAAGGTTTCCCAGAGGGTTTTTGGAATTATCTCTCCAGCCCTTAAATTAAAGATAGCTTACTTAAAGGGAAAAAAGAGATAAACGTTCTCAAAATTGGCTCCAACTATTTTTATCAAAATTTGTATCCAGGCACTTTTTTATCATTAAAATGGTGCATCGTATTTGCCCATGAAAATTACTGAAGGTACCTACTTTACAAGAGGAGAAATTTCTAATGTTAATAATATCCCCGCCAATCTGTGAGATACAAAATAAATTCTCAATGCAAAATGTAAGAATATTAAATTTATTATTATTATTATTATTATTATTATTATTATTATTATTATTATTATTATTATTATTATTATTATTATTATTTAGTACCGCGTCTTTCTACCCGTTCGGGTTATACGCTTAAGTACTAACTATGCTATTGGATTAGGAATTGGGAAGGTTGAATTTAGAGGAAATGAGCCCGCATTTGCATGGATGGAAAGTTGGAAAACCATTTAGGAAAAACCACCCCCCAGTTCACCCGACCAAGATTCGAACCTCGATCTCCCCGTCCTCGGCAGTCGAGATCAACACGACTAGCGTGTTTGCCAACTACACCATTGAGGCGGGTGACTATTAAAAGAAAAGCACTTTAATTTGAGAGATATTTTTATAAAACCAATAGTTTCCTAGCTATAATGAAATATGTATTTTTAATAGTTTTTTTTGAGGGGGGGGGAGGCGGATTAGTAGATTGTTATGTTATTTGGCGAACAGAACAGAAATTGTCCTCTTTTTTCAATGTTTCTATAATAGTGCGTAGTATTTTACTTGTGCTCTTTGGTGATATGCGATGAGTTTTAGGTAAATATCTCAATTTGAGGTAATGGAAAGAAAAATGTCTGTGTGCTGTGCCATTTATTTCTTTCACATAAAGTGTCCGCTATTAAAAGATGTCATTGTATTGATATTATCTATAAAAAGTGAGAGCTCGAGATCAAGTGATTTGACATATGAACAGTGCTAAGTATATCTATTTATTTTTCTAGATGTCAGACAAGGTTCTTCCTAAGAAAATTGGACTTAGCTTCTCGGAACATTTAGCTTGAAGAAAAAGTCAGGACTACATTCTCTACGGCCAGAGATGAAAAAGACGGCAGCTCGCAGCACAAGCCCTAGGTTTCAGAGTTCATATCCCTGTCTGGCATTGTTAACATCGGGTCCTTACAACTCGGTTGAAATCTTGACTGCTTGTCTCACCTGTATTCGAATCTCGGCCTTTCCGTTTGAGTTGAACCTGAGTGTCTCCTTCCCTGTCCCGTAGTTGGCCTTCTTGTTCTTCCTGCTGTCCCCTTTAGGGCCAACATTGACTGGAAACAAAAATTTCTAACAATAGTCAATTTATTACACATCCATAGTTCCCAAACTTGTCCATATCGTGGACCCCCCTGAAGTTAATGATAGTTCACTGTGGCCCCACTTAATGTCCCCCAACATACGAGGGCATATTAAAAACCTACGTACACATTTCTATTAGTCTATGTAACACAGTTCATATTAATAAAAGAAAAAATATGTTTGAGTCTGACAGTAATAGAAACAAACAGATGCTTAAGTAATGTGGTAAACAGAATATTTTTTATGTGAAAATACAAATAAAACATAGTTTAAACATTTATATTTGCTTCACAGACTTCCACAGGACTATTCGTGGACCCCAGGTTGGGAACCTATATTTTACAGGTTAACCCTAGAGAGCCCAAGGGAGAAAAAACATGATCAACAAAAAAGTACGCCCAGAAAATCGGCTTAGCCCATGCAAAGAGAATAGAGAGGTAACGCAAAATAGAAACAGCTGATTATCTACATGGCTTATTTTCTAGTCATAAATAGCTCTTGAATATTAATGTAATGATGTATAATTTAATATTGTGTTTTGCAGTGAACTAAATCAACAAAGAATGAAAATGACACAAAATATTTTCATTTAACGAGCTTTAAGTAAAGAAATATACTGTCTAATCTTTCAACATGAATACCATGAGGTGTATACTACTAATAAGGCTGAAGAGAGTTTACTGATTACAAAGTCACTGATAGCAATAGAAGACCCTTATCCTCTTTCTTTGGTAATATAAGCGTGGAATAGTAGCACATGAAGTTGACCTGCCAAAGAATATTTATACTCAATTGTAATTAGCTCTTTGTGAGGGATGGAAATTGATTGACGAGTTTGAGTGATTATTAATCGCGTGTAGCGAGGTCCTGTTTTACTTTGACCATTTGTCATTTAAACTGTCTGTCCGGATGTTTGTTCCGTAATAACTGTAAAATGCATGTACCAATTTTATTGAATGGGATATTCTTTGAACTTAAGTCAAGAGATGTATACATTCATAGTTTTTCAATCTTGCTATTCGTTTCAATGTAATGGTCATTCAATAGTTTTTTTTTTTGTTTAGTAACTATTCTCAAGCGATTTAAATCTAAAATGCTAAGCAATCTGTTGAGTGTCAAGGGCGAATTTTTTTTAAATGTTAACATATTTTGTCAGAACAATGGTTGTTTATGAATATAATCTAATAGTGAATAAAGTATTAATTTGTTTTCGTTTAACTTGATCAACAAGGACAGATATCAACTTCATATCCAAAGATAAATTATAATGGTAGATATTTTAACTTAAAATCCAATGAGAAATCTTAAGACTGTTATAACTATGGAGGGAGAAAAAAAAGGTTGTGTGTCCAAAATAAATAAAATATTGCTTCAGTTTAAAAGTTTAGTTTAATTTTCTCATCAGTTCTAAAAGGTGACCTGGCGGTCTAGGAGTAAGGTGTCGGACTTCCGTGCTCGGGGTCCGGGTTTCAATCCTCGGTCCCGGCACAGATTTATCTGATTGCCAAACCCTTCCTTCACCTCTGACAAGACGTCACAACTTGTGAATGTGAGGAATGCCAGGCCTCCACCGTGGTTCGGATTCCGCGTTAAACTGTAGGTCCTCCATTTCATTAAGTGCGTATAACCCGAACGGGTAGTAAGACGCGGTGCTAATAATAATAATAATAATAATAATAATAATAATAATAATCAGTTCTTAAATAAAGTATGTGACCTATACTGTGGAGAAGTTGATCATGACTTCTATCTCTTGATATAAGTGTTTTTTAAGCACCACGTCTTAGTACAGGGTTCTTACAGACATCTGAAACATAAATTTAAGGACCCTTCAAGGACTTTTTAAGGACTAAAACTGTTATTTCTCGTACTGCCTAAAGCTAAACACGTCAATAAAAAACTTGAGATGAAGTGCACTCGCATTTGCGTGGAGGGAGAGTGGAAATCCATTTAGGGAAAACCACCTTCAGTGCACCCGGCTGGGATTGAACCCCGATCTCCCCGTCCTCGGCAGTCTAGTCTAACACGAGAGTAGCGCGTTAGACCACGCGGACGTCGAAGTGGGTTTAAGTCCTGTTCAAATGTCGTCGTGTTCATGACAAATATCCAAGAACTGTTGAGATTACAATGTGTGGAAAAGTATATGTGGCATCTTTACTGAAGCACTATATTATTTCTTTTGCCCAAAAATGTTTTTTTTACTAAACCACTTCACCTTAAGGCGAAGTGTATATATTTTAATTTTTGAGAAATTGATCAAACCCGTTTTATCTGTAGACAGAGGGACAAAGAAAACTGTAAAAAAACTACGGCTTTTTTTTTAGTTTGGAGTCATATGGAATGATCCATCCTGATCTTGAGGACTATATGAGAAAGAATGAACTCACTGAACCCGTCCTTGAGCGGCTCAATCAGGCGGATGATGAACGTGCTGTCCCGAGGAATCTCCTTCAGGAGTTTGGCCACCTCGAAGTGTCTCCTGCCCACCAGCCTCTCGTCGTTGATCTTCTCGATGTGGTCTCCCACCTGGGAGGGGAACAATATACTCCACGTGACGCCAGAACCTCAACATGATCCACAGCTCTGACGCCAGAACCTCAACATGATATTCAGCTCTGACGCCAGAACCTCAACATGATACACAGCTCTGACGCCAGAACCTCAACATGATCCACAGCTCTGACGCCAGAACCTCAACATGATCCACAGCTCTGACGCCAGAACCTCAACATGATCTTCAGCTCTGACGCCAGAACCTCAACATGATATTCAGCTCTGACGCCAGAACCTCAACATGATACACAGATCTGACGCCAGAACTTCAACATGATCCACAACTCTGACGCCAGAACCTCAACATGATCCACAGCTCTGACGCCAGAACTTCAACATGATACACAGATCTGATGCCAGAACTTCAACATGATTCACAGCTCTGATGCCAGAACTTCAACATGATACACAAATCTGCCACCAGAACTTCAACATGATACACAGATCTGATGCCAGAACTTCAACATGATTCACAGCTCTGACGCCAGAACCTCAACATGATATTCAGCTCTAGTTCCACAAATGACTACATTATTACTATAGCCCAATTTTCATTAGAAAAAAGAAAATTTGACTTTTTTTTTGGCCAACATTGATAACATTTCAATATTATTATTAGTATTATTGTAAAGGTATTTATAATATTCATCAAAAGTAATAGCTGAAGATCATATACATACATTTGAAAGTAGATCCACTGACTTTTCTGGCTGTTGTATAAGGTTCTTCTTTTTTAAAGTAACGGGGAGATTGGGCTTTAAAAACCGGTATAGTATATACTGTGGGAAAGGGGGAGGTAATGGTTTGAATACAGGTTTAGTATATTAAAAAGTTTTTTTAATGGTTTCAGACTCCCCCTCGATACAAATCTGGGTTGATTCTCGCCAAAGTCTACTTTCCTCGCCCCTTACAAAATGTGTGTAATAAATATGCCGATACACCGGACCGGTAGTAACACACAGTATACAGGGGGGGAGGGGAGAAAAGGGCGAACCGCACCTGGATATGTTTCATGGTGTCGATGACGCTGCCCTCTTTGATCCTCTTTATGAAAGCATAACCGGCACCATTATCTGTGATGGTCAGCCCCAGAGCGTCCGCCGTCTTGGTGATCTCTATCTCCTTGGGTTGTCCTGTAACACACAGGTCAGCTTTAAGCTATCGGTGATGGTAAGTACCAAAGCGTCCACCATCTTGATGATTATTATTATTATTATTATTATTATTATTATTATTATTATTATTATTAGCACCGCGTCTTACTAAACGTTCGAGTTATACGCACTTACGCTAATGTGCAATGGTAGGGTGATTGTGAGATGAAATGGAGGACCTACAGTTTAACGTGGAATCCGAACCACGGTGGAGGAGTGGCATTCCACACATTCACAAGTTGTGATTAATACACATCCTGTCAGAGGTGAAGGAAGGGTTTGGCAATCAGATAAATCTGTGCCGGGACCAAGAATTGAGCCCCGGACCCCAAACAAGGAAGTCTGACACCTTACCCCTAGACCGCCAGGTTACCTACTTGATGATCTATATCTCCTTGGGTTGTCCTGAAACACATACTTTTTTTACAAAGCTATAAAAATCCATGGCACAACTTCTTTCGGAAGGAACGGCCCCATGTCGAGTGTGGCAACTCTTTCATCTTTACCTTTTCGGCAACATTTTCGACACTTTCTTGCTCGCTCATAGAAATTCAGTGCGGAAATCAACGGGGAAACTATCGCACTTCCTTAGTACATGTGTTTGCTCCCAGATAGATTGGGCGGCACTAACCAGTCAAAGGGATGTGTGCATGCACTGCTCTGTAGGGATGAGTAAGCTCACCAAACTAACCTTCGAAATACAGAATCTCAATCACTATATTATGATGAATTTTACTCGTATTTCTAAAGGGTTTCTTAACGGTTTAGGATTTATCTGGTTTGACTGTCTTAAAACCAATTATTTTGAAATCGTCCAGTTCTAGAAATATGAACGATAACCTCTCACACTTTAACTTTCCTCAAATATGTATCTCGCCCTTCTAAGCTTATTGTTTTACCTTCATCATGACAGTTCTCCTCTTCCGCTTCACCATACACACGTTTTCATCTCCCTATTGATTCCTAAATATTTTTATTAAAGAATTTAGTAACAAAACTTTCATACTTTCTGTTTCTTATTCTAGAAAAATATGGGTTTTGTGGAATAGTTTATCTATATCATTCCAATAACATTTCTATAATACATTTTCAAATTACCATAATAGCCTCAAGTATGGGAAATTTCCTATTTAAAAAACATACTTCATGATTTAAATTCATATTGGTAGCGTTGTACAACTTAAAATACTTTTACTACTAATTTTTGTCTCACTACTATAGCTGGACACCTCCCTTATTGATATAAAAAAAAACCACCTTGGTGACGTAGTTGGCTAACGCGCTAGTCGTGTTGAGCTCGACTGCCGAGGACGGGGAGATCGAGGTTCGAATCTCAGTCGGGTGAACTGGGGGTGGTCTTTCCTAAATGGTTTTCCACTCTCCCTCTACGCAAATGCGAGTTCACTTCCTCTAAATTCAACCTTCCCAATTCCTAATCCATTTGCGTAATTAGTACTTAAGCGTATAACCCGAACGGGTAGTAAGACGCGGTGCTAAAAAAAATAAAAATAAAGTATGTGTAGTCAATGATCTACCACTCTCACAAAGTTAATTCAGGTATATTTCCTCTAAATCCCAACTTGCCCCTCTAAGCCCCAAAAATATAATTTTTTTGGGACATCGCACCTTACTACTCCCTCATGTTATCCTTATATTTACACTAATGAAACAGGGATTAAGAAGGTATAAATTAGAGGAATTACACCTTTATTTGCGTGGAGGCTGATTGGGAAGCACACTTGCTCACTCACTTTATGGTATTAAGAACTCGAAAGTTCATTACCACAATTAAAAAGTAGGCCACCTATCCCTATCTTGAGTTAGGTTTACCCAGTCCACCTCATTACGCCCTATATCTATTTGAGATAGTTATATCCAGTCCACCTCACTACGCCCCATCTCTATTTGAGCTAGTTCTTTCCAGTCCACCTCATTACACCCCATTTCTATTTGAGCTAGTTATTTCCAGTCCACCTCATTACACCCTATCTCTATTTGAGCTAGTTATATCCAGTCCACCTCATTACACCCTATCTCTATTTGAGCTAGTTATTTCCAGTCCACCTAATTACACCCCATTTCTATTTGAGCTAGTTATATCCAGTCCACCTCATTACACCCTATCTCTATTTGAGCTAGCTATATCCAATCCACCTCATTACAGCCTATCTCTATCTTGAGCTAGTTCCATCCAATCCCCCTCATTACACCCTATCTCTATTTTGAGCTAGTTCTATCCAGTCCACCTCATTACACCCCATCTTTTTCGGGTCCATTCTAATACTATCCTCCCATCTGCGTCCAGATCTTCCCAACGATCTCTTCCCATTAAGTTTACCAGTTAATACCCTGAACAAGGTTCTAGATTTTTCCATTCGCACTGCATGTCCTGCCCACCGTACTATACGCCACTTTACTATCCTTGCAATGGATTTGATGAGTCCAGGGTATGTAACTAATCATTATATAATTTATTCCATGCCGCAGAATCAATCAAGAAAAACAAAAACATCCTTCGTACACCCGACCGGGATTCGGACCCCTATCTACCCGTCATAGGTAATCCAGTATTTTGCAAAAGTGGCGCTTCAAGTCACGTGACTAACAAAGCAGGTATTGGTGTAATTAAAAGCGGATAGTCCTGACGGATGAGTTAAGATGTGGTAGGGGAAAAGAAATCAAAATATTCATTTTTTTGCCAAAAGAGATTGAATAAGTACATGGTAACATTGTAACCAAGTGACGCTTTAACGTTTTGACGGCAACGAGCTATTTGATATTAAGACCCGACTGCTCATATAGCGCGTGCTAGTATAGTAGACAGGCGAAGAGAGATTGTGACAAGCATCTAACCGTGGCAGAGATCATAAAATAGTTAAAATACTCTATACGAAGACCAAGCTAGAGAATGTAGTGGCGTGGTGGAATTTTAGGAGAAACTCTTTAAATAAAAAGAAAAAGTTTTTGTTCGAATTCCAGGATTCTCATGACATATATTCAAGAACTGTAGAGATAATTATATGTGAGAAATTTAACAAAAAGTATCTACATAAAGACGTTGAATCATTCCACTCTAACCTAAGATATATATATATATATATATATATATATTATATTATATAAG
>CABFWB010003282.1:3250-49197 GCA_902151455.1 Timema bartmani | reverse complement strand
CCGTTCGGGTTATACGCACTTACGCTAATGTGTAATGGTAGGGTGATTGTGAGATGAAATGGAGGACCTACAGTTTAACGTGGAATCCGAACCACGGTGGAGGCCTGGCATTCCTCACATTCACAAGTTGTGATTAATACACGTCTTGTCAGAGGTGAAGGAAGGGTTTGGCAATCAGATAAATCTGTGCCGGGACCGAGGATTGAACCCCGGACCCCCAGCACAGAAGTCCGACACCTTACCCCTAGACCGCCAGGTCACCAATTCCAGGGATATTCTACATGCCACAATTGACATGGGGCCAACGGATTTACTTCCCCTCCGAAGGAAGTTGTGCTACGGAGTTTTATCGCACAAGAAAAATCCGTCAACCCCAGCTGGGCTTAAAACCCACGAACATAGAGTCCTGAGGCGACCAATTTACCCCAAAATCACCGAGGTTGTCGTCTTACTATCGGTTTAGGTTATATGCATATGTACTGATTGCACATGTACTAGGGTTTAATAAGGTTGAATTTAGATTAAGTTTACCCGCATTTGCGTGGAGGTAGAGTGAAAATCCGCTTAGGTAAAAACCACCATCAGTACACCCAACCGGGATTTGAACTCCAAACTGCCAACTGTCGGCAGTCTAGTCTATTAATAGAGGGATGCCTCAGAGTGGACCAAGCGGCCACCAAAGTGTTTCGTTTTTACAGGAATTGCACCCACAATAGTTTGGAAAGAATGTGGGAAAACCACCTCTTGCACACTTGACCGGAATATGAGCCCAAACTTATCCCTCAACGGCAACCCAGTTTAAGGAGATACTAGCGCCTTGAGACTGCGTGACCATGGGTACCGGTAGTGGTTTTTTTTACTTAAACTAATTTGTGCTATCTATATTTTTATTTGTAAGTTTTAATATAAGGGTTATTTAATGGCATAATCTAAAGGTAAGAGTTTAAAAGGCTGATTTATATTAAGTGCACCCACATTATAAATTGAATTAATACAAGTTTTGGCGTATTAATTCATGAAAGTAGATCTAATCACTGTTCAGAACTGTCTGTTAAGATTTCTAACTACGATGATCAGACTATACAAAAGCGTTGAAAATAGAACTCGCTTACAATTCCTAATTAGTAATAGCAACATGGCGTGTGTGAATGAAGAGTAGAGCAGGGGCGCACAAACTTGCCGGAGGCTGCTAGATACAGTTCGCCAATATCAACAAAACTGAGGACCACAACTCTACTACAGTCCAATTTCAGTAGGAAGAGCCTAATCAGACATCTTGGAAAGATACTAGATATATATTTCATGTATCTATACGCGGTAAGTCATATTATATTCTGCTGTCAATTTTGATATGCTATCAACACCTATGAAATAACACTAATAATATAGTAAAATAAATCCACTTCGGTGGCCACATAGTCTAACGTGTAATTATCGCCACAAACTAGACTGCCGATGACGGGGAGATTGAAGTTAAAATCTCGGTCAGGTGTACTGAGGTTTTTTTTCCAAAATGTTTTTTTTTTACTCTCCTTAAGCGCGAACGTGGGCACACTTCCTATAAATATAACCCACCTCGTCTCTAAAACTATTAGCGTAATTAATACACCAGCGTTTTACCCGAACGGATAGTAAATCGGTGGGTACGCAGACAAATGCGTTGGTCGCGTCTTGTACGATTTGACTGTGAGTGGTAGATCGTAATTCGAGACTCGACCAGGAGTGCTTGGTAGTCTTGCTCCAAGAAAATTCAGGTGCATTAACTCTAAAACTGGTCCTTATTCATCACAACTCTGTTAGTGTAAATACGTAAATAGCCCGGACAGATGGCAAAACGTGGTCCATAGTAAAATAGGAAAGCACATAATTAATCAAACTAATCCGCGTCGATGAGGATGACTCGGTCCAAATGTCAAACTCATTGTGTTTCACTTTCCGGTGAGGAGGATGCCGGGATTTAAATCCCAGCTTAGTATTATGAGGATAATTATTCATAAATGGGTTTTCCACTCTCCCTAATTGCAAATGACGGGGCATTTTCTTTCAAAATTACACTTTCCTCATTCCTACCGCATTAGCGTAATTAATACGTACACACGCGTACAATTCAAACAGGTAGCGAGTCGCGGTGAAAATAGAACACATTTAAACTCCACCCTATGGACAGAAATTTAAAAATTTAGGTGGTAAGACGAAAAAAATTAGTAATCAAAATAAAACATTGTTTTATTCATCGCGTGGACTTGAAGCAAAGTGAGCTTGACCTTGAACGTAGAAAGGGTTATCAAATGTAATACAAATAGTGTGATTTTCCACCTCCCTGATTGCCTCATGTGGCGACAAGGTCTTCTTTGTACACCCCTGCTGCTTAGCAACTAGCCATTGCACAGTGTCCTTGTTGAGGCAGTATTTTGACATACTTGTCACCACCATGTTGGATTCTGTCCTCGGGACTTGCCTCCCTTTTATCTACACACCGAGCAGTCTGTAACACTCGCAATTTACGTTTTACTTTATCATATAAAGTATTGTAATCGCTAACATTTTCTACCTCCATAATATGATGGAACGTCTTATGTGACCCAACGAACTCGAAAAAGTGGGTCTTAACAATGTTTGTGTATCTGTCTGCCTGTAGGCTTCATTTACCATTATTGATGGGTTAGCCTACACTTGTCACGGGCTAATTTATATCTCAGTGCAAGAGCATTAGCCAAGCCAAAATATTATGGGTTCGACATACCTGTCCATGTGAAGTATAAGTTTTTAATATATGTTTGAAAAAGTTTATTAATTAAATATAATAATAATAATAATAATAATAATAGCACCGCGTCTTACTACCCGTTCGGGTTATACGCTTAAGTACTAATTACTGTAATGGGTTAGGAATTGGGTAGGTTGAATTTAGAGGAAGTGAACCCCCATTTGTGTGGAGGGAGAGTGGAAAACCATTCAGGAAAAACCACCCCCCAGTTCACCCGACCTAGATTCGAACCTCGATCTCCCCGTCCTCAGCAGTCTGGCTCAACAGTAACCAGTGCGTTAGCCAACTACGCCACCGAGGCGGGTATTGATTAAATATATATTGTAATTACAAATATTATTTATCGTGAAACACCCAGTGTTGCGTGTATTTTAACTAGGGCAGCGCGTTATAGCTCGTAAAATAGTAGTAAAACACCCTTAAAAAGATAAGTAGACACCTTTTAACGACAATGTATGGCGAGTTAATCTAATAAAACCCAATCAGTCTGAAATACTCTGTGAAAGATGTTTACTCTGGTTACACACAACTTCTGATAACACAGCTCTTATCTTTCTGGTCATGTGGATCAATTAATACAGCTGTCATTAGGTGAAATGTTAAAATTGGTCACGTGCTTATATTATTACCAATCTAAAAGTTTAATAACGTGTAAGACCGCACTGGTGGACGCGCAGTCTGAATGTCAAGATCATCTAGTCTAGCTTATTAGTAGGGGGGAGTTCAAAGTTCGAATCCTGGATGTGTGTATTTTGTTATTACCCGTTCTGGTTATACGCTAATGTATATACTAATTACACTAATGTCTTAGGGATCAGGAAGATTTAATTTAAAGGAAGTGTACTCGAATCTACGTAGGAAGAGTGGAAAATTATTTAGGGAAAACTCACCCTCCGTATACCCGACGGGGATCGAACCCCAGTCTCCCAGTATTTGGCAGTCTAGTCTATTGCGAGAATAGTGACCTAGACTGCGTGACCACCGAAGTGGTTAATAGATCTTATTATTGATGGAGGAATGCAAGAGTGATTTAATAAAATGTGATGGCAAAGCGAAAGATGATTACGCTAGTGATTATTAAAAAAGCTTAGAGAAAGTGCACCCAAACTAGCGTAAAAGGAGATTACGAAAACCCCAGTGATGTGATTAAGCGGTAGATAAGTTTACACTGCTTCTCTAACTATAATATTTGAATATAAAGATCTAACTTCTTAGAATGACGTGCATCTATGTATGTCCTTCAACTTTAGCCTTGGATTTCAGTTCCATACCTCTGCGATAAACTGCAATATTTTACAAGGCTTTACCTATTGTTTGATACTGTTGGTGGACTTTAGTTGCTATCAGTAGATCAGTAGCAACATACTGTAATACTTATTCCTTTTGACAAGATAAGAATAAGATGGCGATACAAATGAACACACATGGTGATAACGCAGAGCCATAGTTTACCCATCGCACCTAACAGACGTGTCTCATGGGTACACTTAGAGATAGCTTTACCAAACAAGGCCGGCCATCCATGTGGGTTTTCTAAATTGAGGGCGGATTAGAGTCATATCTATACTAGCCCCTCCTTTCCAGAGAAAAAATATCAGGATTTTAACCTTGTGGGAGGGAATTTTAGAGCATCTTAAAATAATTCAGAGCAAGGAGTTTTATTAGCCAATTTGCGCAACAAAAAGTTTATGAAAAAAAAAAAATCGAGTTATGTGGCTGAACCATTGAAAAGAAACATTATGTTTTTCACAAACCGATTGAAGCGAACAAAATGGAAAAAAAAAAGCTGTTTAAGATGGAATGGGAGGAAATCTACATTTTATAATTAATATTTCTGTTAGCTAGGATATTAATGATTCAAAATGTTAGTATTAAATTGCTGCCAAATCTAAAATAGACAATTGATTTTTTCACAAAAATTAACAAAAAAAAAAGTAAACTATGGGCGCCCATGTTACCATATTTTAGGGAAAATGATCCAGGACACGTCATGAAAAATTAATTTCAATGTTAAGAAAGCCTACGACCTCTAAGTTATTCACCCCTTCTTGACAGACAAAATTTGAATGAAGAAATCAGGAAATCAATCATAAAGGAACTCTATCAACGAAATACTCAAAATATTGTAAAGTAGATTACGTACCTCCCGCAGCAGGTTTATTGTGAAGAGGTAAGTAAAGCAAGACTGAATCAAACACGCCAGGAGAATTACTAAACACTGAACACGTAAGCACCGGTAAACCGTGTAAGCCCACATTAAAATCAGTACAGACAACTTACACAATTGAAAGACCCCCTTAGCCAGAATTGCCATTGCGTGTTAGTGAAATTACCCGCCAAGATCACAAAAATTACCTGAAAATACCCTCCAACCAGTAAAAACATTACTTAGATTTTGTTGTTTTTTTGTTGTTTTTTTGCTTCTATAAAATAGTATATTTATTCTTATTCAACTTTTATAGCTACTCCTTAGAAAAAAAAAAATCCCTGACTTTTCTCAATCCTGGACACAGCCCCGGACGTCTGGTAACCCTGCTTAAAGAGTGGTATCAGAGTAGTAACCGGAGATGAAGCTCTGGGTCATATAACAAGACCATCATCTATATGTTCTTATTGATGTTCTGTTCACCGTCGTCTGACATCTTAGCCTTCTCGGTCACGTAAATGATTTCCAGCAAGCCCTGAAAATGGTGCTTCGGTGAAATTAGAACTTCCCCTTTCCGCAGTAGTAAAGTGTTGGGAGTGATTGTTTTATCTGTTCTAAAACTAAGAAAGTATGTAAGACATGGGCTGATAGGTATAATAGATCGGTTCAGAACGAGTAGGCTACATAAAGTAGGATCTACCTCCAAGGAAATAAATTCAACATTCTCAGAGATGACTTGACTAACCGTTATCGTTATTATTTTAGCGTCGCATCCTACTACCCGTACGGGTTATTATGTATTAATTACTCTAATGGTTTTAGGGATTAGAAGGGCTACATTTGTAGGAAGTGTACCCGCATTTGCGTGGAGGGAGAGTGGAAAACAATTTTGGAAAATCCACCCTCAGTACTCTCGAATGAGACTCGAACCTCGATCTCCTCATAATCTACTGCGAGACTAGCACCTTAAACCACGTGGCCACCACTGCGAGGCTCACCGTTATCGTGATTCGACCTTGAACTGAGTACAAACCCCTGTTGAATGATACTTTTTGCTACCGATAGTTTTCTATCCTCACTCCAAGACGAATGATAATTTACCTATTTAATATTCACTCTCCTCACCATGTGCCTTTAGACTAGTTAGACCCTCACCAGTGGGCACGCGGACCAAACACCAAGCTCATCTAATCTCGTTTGCCGATGACTGGAGGGTTCGGGGGTTTGAATTATTGCCAGATGTTCTGAACGTTTCTTTCTAAACGGTTTCTAGCCTCCCCTCAACGCAAATGTAGAGACATTATTATTATTATTATTATTATTAGCACCGCGTCTTACTAACCGTTCGGGTTATACGCACTTACGCTAATGTGCAATGGTAGGGTGATCGTGAGATGAAATGGAGGACCTACAGTTTAACGTGGAATCCGAACCACGGTAGAGGCCTGGAATTCCTCACATTCACAAGTTGTGATTAATACACATCTTGTCAGAGGTGAAGGAAGGGTTTGGCAATCAGATAAATCTGTGCCGGGACCAAGGATTGAACCCCGGACCCTCAGCACAGAAGTCTGACACCTTACCCCTAGACCACCAGGTCACCTGTAGAGACATTACCTCTCAAATTTACCTTCATTATTTCCTCCCATTATTGTAGCTATGCGAGTAGATTGTACAGGTAGTATCTAGTGCAACAAAAAAAGAAAATTCCTGAAAAATGTGAAATTTATATTTGCAGGTAGAGTCATCCGATTACAGTCAAATTCGCAACCATTTCTCAAAAATCATCAAATTTTACTACCATCATTTATTTTAATGTCAATGAAAGAAGAATGACAATTAATACATAAAGAGCATGAAAATATGAAGTAGGTTATTACTATCAAACCCTCTTAAACACTAAACAAAGAATGAATCAACAACAGTGCATCCGGTGACGCGCTCTGAAGATCAGGCAGGGTAAGCAAATACATCAATGAGCTCACTTTTGTTCCGAGAACGCGTTCTCCGAGCGCAGCTATCAGGTTGTTTCACACTATAGGGAAACTCACGCTCTACTCACACAGTGCTCGGGCTACGCTCAAATATCCTACAGTGCGAATCAAATGGGAGTGTCACGCACTCATAGTGACCACCGCGATACTTGTCGAGAATATTTTGATCGTAGCCCGAACGGAGCGCCACTGTCGACATGACATGCGCAGTAATAGTCCCAAACTCCAGTTTGTTTTCAACCCGTCGAACAAACATGGACCCCTATGGACGAAAAATTGATTGAACTTGTGCGTACCAAACCTGAACTATACAACTTGGAAAAGAAATTTGAAAGTGATAATATTAAAAAAAAAAAAAGTATGGATGGAAATAGGACAGACTTTAAACAAAACGGGTAAGTTTCAAAGTTTATTTTATTATCTTAAACCTACAAATTTAAATCATATTGTGTTGCCAGATAACTGAGCATGTTTCTGATATGAAGAATAGTGAGAATATTTCTCTTACGTGGGCGTCGCAGAGTGAATACATGGGTGCACACCATGAGCGTGAATATGACGAGAGTGTGAGCGTGAGCGTGAGCGTGAGTGTGAAACATGCTATAAGAAACCATTTCTCTATTCATCAAGGTTCTATCCTGAAATAGACCTTTACTAAAAACTCATAAGATTTGTCAAACTAAATAATAGGCCTTTACATTGTTGTAGAAACACTACGCCAAAGGTCATAAATGAAATAATATCTGTTACGTCTTCTATGGCATTCGGAACTAAGAACACTGTTACAGAAAAATTGAGCAAAGCGAAACATCTATGTCCACCAAAATTAAATTAATTTTCAAAGACCTGAATTAAAAAGAACATATTTGCTTATGGCTCAGAAATCATTGGTTCTATAAAAATATATTTCAAATAAAAGATTTGTATCTTTAAAAGTACTACAACTTGACGATAAGTTATTTCGTATCCCAAATATTGCGGAGAAATGATGAAAATTGGACAATTTCCCCTATGTAAAGTACCCTCTAAGTAATTTTTTATGAGAAAATGAGAAGTGTCATGTTTATAATGATAAATATTGTCTAGATATAAAATTTAAACAAATCGTTGGACCGAGTTTTGAGAAAGTAGATTTTTTTCTCTTTTTTGCCCTCAGTAAATTACCCTTAATTTTAGGGTTGGATATCTAATACCAAAAACTACTCGGGAGAACCTTATGTAAACCCTTGATACCAAGTTTTAGCCCAATTGATAAAATAATTTGGGCTCTAGCCCGAGGTACAGATGGACGGACGGACGGACAGACAGACAGCATTGCAAAAACCACTTTTTTTGTTTCAGGGGGTCATGAAACGTTGTCATTTATCAAAATCTCAAGTTCAATTTTTTTTTACGATCACATTACTTTCTCTCCGAGGTGTCGGTAGAAAGTAAAAATAATAACTATATCAGTCAGCTGTGACACGTTGGTAAAATTATACTACTATAAAGCCACATGGCTGACTCACTCACTCACTGATATTAATGTTTACCCACTTCCAGATGAGATAGAAACTTGAAATTTGGCGAGCTTATAGCTTCTAGCCTGTAACCGACAGGAAAATTAAAAACATTTAAAAAAAATAATGTTTAACCTCTGAAAAAAATTCAAAATGGCAGAGCAACTTTAAAGACGGTGCGGACCTTTCTTTGGAGGTCTCTTGTTGCTAAACGTTAAGACCTATCAAAAAAAGGATTGCACCAGCAGCCACGGATTTGGCGAGATCCACAAGATTGGTCCTATTACTTTTTGTCGTATCTCCATCGGTTATACCTTAGATATAGCTAGATTTTTTGATTTTAAGTACATTTGGCACATTTTCCAATTTTCTGACACACTTATGGGACAGCTAGAATATAAAATCTGGCAGGCATATTGGCACATCCAATTTCCATAAGCGTGCCAAATTTGATGGGTCTAGCTGCTCTATAAGTATGGAAAAACTAAAATAATGTGTGAAAAATACAATACAATGCCGGTAACTTTAAGTTGTTACGTTTAAAACAACGCTGGAATTATATTAGTTTACATCCAATTGTAAAGAAAACTCACTGGGGGTTTGGGGGCGGAGCCCCCAACGAGCAAAGCGAGTCAAATTCAAAAACCAGAAGTTGGAAAATTACATTTTTCAGTTTATAATTTACGTGAAGAAATGATGGAGGTGAACGCAATTTATCTTTTCAGTTGCTATTAAAAATAAAATGTTTACCAAAATAAATAAAATATTCCTTATTTAGATATAGTAAATTTAGTTTCCTAGGCTTAATGATCTTAACCGTTTTTGAACGTGTTGTGGACATTGCGTAATTTTACAAGGACTTTTTTTTCTCTTCAACTAAAATGTTTTTGGTAAAATGCCACGTTGTCCATGACAAAAATTATAAACTGGTCAAAATGTCCTTGGTTATGACATGAAAAAACTTTTATACAAACAAATAAATGTATATGTTTTAAAAATGAGATTACACCGACAAAATAAACATGGGAAAATAAATGTGAAATGGCCGTGGGCCAAGAGGCTAAAATCACAAACATCCGAGAATTGTCGAGATTACTATGTGTAGTAAACTAAATGTCATTACGACATTACTGAAACAATATTTCTTTCTTTTTTTTTTTTTGCCATATAGTATTTTAGCAATTAAAACTGCAAACTGTGGACTTTAATTTGCGTTTTCTTCATCCCTAACTAAACCGATTTTTTTTAAAGACAGACAGGGTTTGATGGTGATATATTCTTTCAATATTTCTACGAACATGCATGGTCATTTTAATGGGTTTTATTGCACCGTACATTGCCGCCCTTCCAGGCGAATCTTATTTATTAAGGCTACACTAATTGGGTAGGGATAATAAAGGTAGAATATAGAGCAAAAATACCCGCGTTTGCGTAGATGGAGAGAGATAAACTATTTATGAAAGACAACCTACGTATATGCTACTGGGTCAGCCGTATGAATCAAGACAGTTTCATCACCAGAAAAAAAAATCTATATTATATTGACGTTTAGTTCACGTGCCTACTGAGGAGATGTGGAGAGTCGCTGTTGAATAGCAATACATCTTTCAGAACCAGTTAGGAGTTTACATTAGCAACTACTACTAGAACTAAAAATGGAAGAATGCGTTTAAAGGTAAAATTTACAAAAAAGTCTGAGATTACGTTGCACTTTACTAAAAACCCTACTACTTACGAAGATTTTTCACTAGGGTACGAATAGTAATTTTTTAATATAGCTTAATTTTCAATTTGCAGGTGACCTAAGAATGTAAAGATTTAATAAAGAACAAACCAAATGATGCGTTATTATAACTTGCGTTACTATAACTTACAGTAATAATCAATTAATTCGACTGCCAAGAAAGTTATTTCAGCAGGGCGGACCATACAACCTCTTATTATTTTGGGCGGACACGATTTCGACTTTAAACGACGGGTACTGGCAGGAGTGTATTATGGCTCAAGTCACCCTGACAAATCGGGCGTTGCCTCTCACAAGATGATATACAGGGTGCCGAATGTTTCTATGAGCTGCGTACACCCAGCTCACCGAGGCTTACAGGCTATATGCAACAGTACTGGTGGCGCGACCCGTGATGATTTCGTTAAGCTCTTGCAAGGAAAATCCGAGCAGCATATTTACCGCGATCAAATACTCGAGAATCCTAAAACATAACTCACTGTTTCTCGTAAGCCACTTATATAATTACAGTTTTTTCAGAAGTTGTTATAAAAACCTTAAAAGACATGAGGATATTATTAAAATTCCCATATTCCAATTGGTATGCTTTGGAAAAAATTGTTTTCTAATGAAAGAACTATAATGAGGTTTTTACTGCAGACATATTTTCCCTCTGTGCCCTAAAAGTTTGTTCTTAATTGATATAGATGGATAGTATAATTGTACAAAATGATTATCATGAACTGAATTTTATTTTAATATAAACAATTTCTAAATAACCACTTCAGTACATCCGACCGTGATTCGACCCACTACCTCTTCGTCAGTGCATACGTGACTGATGCCCTAGACCACGTGCTCAGTGGTTCAAGTGATCTACTATTATTGAATATTACATTATAATACTATCCATGAATTTAATCTATGCCGCATCCAGCATAAGCATCCGTTTAGACTCTTACAATCATTCAAATTATTGTATGGTCGTCTGCAGCCGGCTATTTCTGCGACATATGGTAGTCCCAATTAATATGCGATGGATTTATTTTTCTATGAAACTCAAGAAGACGTATTTATACCACATTAATAAAGGTAAGCAATTAGTTCTTTAAAAAAAATTTTTTTTTGAACGAAACAATTTTTTAACTCTCCTGTTAGCAATTTTTTTTGTTTTAAATCAGCTTTTTTTTAGGATTAAAGTTAAAAAATGTTTTTGTTAGTAAAAATTACTGTCAGATTTATAGAATTTTAGGTATTTGCCGGTAAAACCTGAATAAAATTCGTTAAATACGTCAAATTTGGATTGGTCAGATTTTAATAACAACGAAAATATTAAGGAAGTTACCCAATAATGTTTATTTTAGAACAAAAGTTTTTAATAAAAATAATGGAGTGCAAATGCCTACTGCCTTTCCCTCCTACGGTCATTCTCCCTCCACGCTAATGCGGGTACAAATTTTCTACATTCAAGCTTCCTCATCCATAATTCACTAGCTTAATTGTACACATGCTTATAACCCGAGCGAGTAGCAAGACGTGGTGCTAATATATAACTATATTTATATGTTTATTGTATTGATTTTATGGTAATTTTTAAACATTGGGTGGGTTTCAGTTAAACTCGCTCAACACAGTAATGAGCCGCAAAAGATAATCTCTCATTTGTACATATTTTTTAACTGGCTTTTGATCGCCATTCAGAGGATCTGGAGGGATGGTATGGAACGCGAGTTAATTAAGGGTAGTATTTTCAGGTTTTATAGCAAAAATATTTTGGCCAGAAAAAATAAAAAAAAAAAAAAGAAAGAAAACAGTGCTTCAGTAGAAACCTCAAATTGAAATTTCTTCAAGTGGTAATATTAACAGTTCTTAAATATATTGTGTCAGGGGTGTCTTAGAATTTTATGAAAACTTTTTCTTTTCGTTTAAAAAAGTTTATCACCTTGAGATTACCATGTGTTGAAAATTAAACTATATTTTTATAATGGCACAGTATTATATTTATCTTGTCAAAACTGGAATGCAAAAAAGAACTTCCCTTTTCTCACGTTCCAATACATCCCACTTTAAATTTATAAAATATAGATTTTCGAATTAGTATTCAAAAACCAACAAACGTTAAGCTACATCGTCTGGCCTAGTTTACCAAGAGGTAAAGGTTCAAATCACGTCCTGGTGTATCAAGGATATTTTACCAGAATTGTTTGCCACTATCCCTCCATGCGTATAGAAATACATTGTTCTCTAAAATTCTATCTTCCGCAGTAATGATCACTTATAGAAAAAAATATTTAACTCTGTATTTAATGCTATATATTCTTATAAATATGATGTTTCAAACAAAAAAAACACGCAAATTTGGATTAAAAGTATTTTAACAAAAAACGGTTGCTTTCAATTTGGTATCCACACGGTTACTTTGTGGTATCGATCTATCGATTAGTTCGTGATAAAGAGGATCTTGAAGGGATAACATTTTATTTATTATCTTAACGATTGCGACCAATCAGTCAGACTGATGATCTGCACACAAAGTTAATACCAAGTCAAACATCATACATTTGGATAGTAAACTTATTACTTTAAGGTGGCTTATGTCATTTATGTTATGAACTGGTTTGAACATATTAAATTGCTAGAAAACCCCTGTGATCTTCGTGGGAAATAAAGTTCATAATTTTAAAACAATCCTTTTATTTTAGGAATTCTTCACGGTATTGTCAAGGTTAAATAAACAAAACAATTAATGGTTATTGAGTTTTTAACACTTAGACCTTAAAACAATGCTAGATATAAAATATTTTTCAAAACGAGGAAGATATGATGAAAATTTCTCGACAATCATTGCGTTAGGTTGATTCTAGGTAGTATTTATTTTTTATAAAATAATCTTATTTCTTTGATAAAAGAAAATTATTAATTTTGTAAAATATATAGTAAAAATCTGAAGCAGTCTTTGATAAGATGTCTTATCTGCTTCAGAACGGTCTAAGCTCTAACGCGTCACTCTAGTGTTAGTTTGTCCTAATGACGAGGATATCGGGGTTCAAATCCCACAAGAGTGTATTGGAGCTGTTCTTTCCTAAATGGTATACCTATTTCCCTCCCCACAAATTTGGGTAGGTCAAGATTCTCTCTACAATTCTAATTTCCTCATTCCCGTCCCTTTAGAGCAATGAATATATAATATGTGATGAATAGAAAAGTATTAGCAAAGTCCTTAGTCTGTTTTTTTTAGAACTATTACGTGAGACCAATCCCTGTAAAACAAACTAACATCGAGCTGAGCGTCGACATAAAATCACCAATGGCAGAAAATCAATATCACCATTTAAAAAAAAAGGGGATTTAATTTATAATCCAACCCTTTTTTTATATCGGCGCTTCACACCTTACCATCCGTACGGACTGTCCGCATCTTTACAACTATGGGAAAGTGATGAAGATATTATTTGCCATCTTAATTTTGTTCAAGAAAAAACAAAAAACCTCAAGCGTACCCAGCATGGATTTGAACTCTGATCTCCTCGTCACTAACAAATCGGATTAAATTAAATCGACGCCTTTAACGGCATGTCCATTGGTGTAACCTTGGTAAAAAAAAATCTCCTTTTTTAAAAAAAAACTATTTCACTTAAGAACAATGTATTTTTATTTGAGGTATTGAACTCGCACTTCCTGAACAAAGGGATTACATCAGCACATGAAAGGTATTTTCACAAACCTTCCAGGATCCTTTTACAAGCCACAATTGACATGGGACCGACGCTTTACTCCGAAGGAAGTTGTGCTACGGATTTTTATCGTTCAAGAGAAATCCGTCGACTCCGGCTGGGATTGAACCCACGAACATCGGGTCCTGAGACGAGCAATTTACCCAAAGACACCAAGTTCGACTAGAACAATGTTTGTAAGTTTAGGAAGGTGAATTTTGGAGTACAAGGATAATATAGGCCTGTTGCTAGTTCCCTCTGCTGCAGTCCATTCGCTCGCGTGTAAGTGATTAATTAGTTCCAGTGTCACCACGTGCGCGTCATTGTAGATTATCAGATAAAATAATTGAAAAGCAACATGAATATTAAATAGCCGTGTTATATATATATATATTCATGTAACTCACTTTGGTGGCTGAATAGGGAATCACTCCCGCAATAGACTGTACTAGCTACTGAGCAATCTCGCTCAAGAAGACCCACACAATGTTTCCAATACCCTTATCTCGCCATGTGTTACCTTTCCTATGCACGAATATGAAGTCATCGAGTCCTATTTGACCTCCGAGCAGCTTGGTCATGTCCACTTTGTGAGTGTTTAACGTGCAGAACAGGATCTGAAACAAATCAAACACGACCATGTTAACAAACGACCACACAAGCTATACCAACTCTCTGACAGTTAGGCCCGCCGCACACGGTGCTGGTTCGTTGTTAAGGGCCCTACAGACGACACCATTTGGTCAGATCAGGCACAATATCGGGTCGTGTGTAGGTGTGTCGCCCGACAAAAATGTCTATTTCATGTCGGATGGCCAGCGCACCCAACCGCACGACCGTAGAGCAAATCGTGTCGTCTGTAGCGTTGTCGGGTGATTCAGCGTGTCAAATTCGGGCGCGAGTAGTAAGCCTATTGTATATGTAATGACATCATATGATGGATTTTTTCCGTTCAATTAGCATTTTTTGGCCCACAGTTTTCTTCCTTTTTTTTTTAATTAATCCCTAAGGATGCTATTAGCATTATCCCAACTTTTTGGTGTTTGGATAATATAGGAGGCATGATGCGTGTGTCTCTTAGAGAAAAAAACAACAATTGATAAAATCAGGCACTAAGTCAGGTCGTCTGTATATAACACCTGATTTGGTCAGGCCGACTGTCGTGTCAACCAGACCGGATCGTCTGTAAGGTTAGATTTCCTGCTGGATTTCACTTATCGTCGTTGTGCGTACTGCGCTGCTGGGTTGTCTTCAGACGAAGCTCGCCATCTGCACTCTGCAGATCATGCAGATAGTTTAAGAGAGAGCCACAAGATACACGCTGGTCACGTGACTGAAGGCTGCTCTCTGATTGGCTCACCTCCCGAATAGCAGGGAATCAAACGCGAAAAATAGCACGGGAACTATCAAGGAAAACCAGTAGCCTACCCATCAGTGACGTCAGCACCGAGCAAGCGATCTAGCAACGAGTCCTGCACAGTGCGGCGGGCTTTAAACGAGGAATATAACAGTGGAGTGCGCATGACTCCGTGGCCGGGGGACTTAGAGAGTCTCGCTAGTGGTCACAAGGTCACAGGTTTTTGACATATTGAGGAACGGGGTAACAAGGGGGATGAGGGAGCAAGGAAGAGATGGAGGACTTTCCAGACATTTATCAATTTGGATTTTACCTTCCCCCTTTCCGGATTAATACGGGTGCACTTTTCTTTATAGCTAATTTCCCAACCCTAATTAACTTACTTAAACAGATTTAGTGCACCTTGAAACTTAACACCAGGGGCGTTGCACGAAATATATTTTGGGAGGGGTGAACCAGTGTTTTTCCCAACTCTAAGCATTTCGAAATTAGAAAAATTCCCAAGTTACAAAGGAGAGTACAAGAAGGGCAATAAAGCCTTGAACCGAGCTCTTAGGCAACTGTATTTTTTAATTAATTTATGTATTTGTTCATACTGGATTTTTAAAGCTACAAGGATTTTTCAGTGCATTAGGAAATAACTCGAATTATTATTTATTTGTTTTTTTAGCAGATATAGTTTGGATCGTGTATTCTAGGTTAAAAAAATTTAACTGACTTTATTACAGCGGTTTCCAACATTTTGTAGCTTATGACCACAAATTCTCTCTCTGCAGCCATCGCGACCCTTTGATAACTTAAAAGCGTTCAAATACTAGTTTAAGTTTTTTCACTGTGTATTACTACCAGCCCGGACTATCTACAGTTAGCTACACCAGTGGGATAGGTAAAATTTAGAAGAAATGTACCCTTATTTGCTTGGAGGGATATTATGATAAAATGCCACTGGCCAAAATTGAAATCCTTACTTCATCTTCACACCAACAAACCAAAAGAGCGTGACATTGAACCCGCATGTCCACTAATGCGTGTTTTAATTATTATAAATTGCTTATAGTAATGATTATATGCAACTTATATGTAGTAAAAAGAATCAACAAGCCCTGGGTTAGGGGATGATTTTATATTATGCTAGCAGCATTACATACTGCCACAGTAAACAAGTCACCAAGAAGTTATCAGAATGGAATAGCCAAAAGGAAACTAAGCAGTAACGAGGTCGTTTTTATGACCCCACCCAAAACACTCTGTGACCCCCAGGTTGGAAACCGCTGCTTTATTATAACACAGTTGGAAGAAATATTTAACTAGCTATCTCCCTGAACTGTATAACTCGCTCGTCACTTTATCAAAAAATTAACAATTTGGCCATGTTTATTTAAAAACATTTTCCACTGTAAAATAAAACAATAAAAAATGCAGTTTATCGATATTGCTACAGTATGTTGATACCTGTCTACCAATGTCCTGCTTCATAATCTCATGAAGGTTGCCTCTAAAATGTTAATACTGGTACGTCAATAAACTATTCAAAACCTATTGTAATTTAGCGCGTGAGGGTGAAGGGGCTTCCCCAAACATTTTATTAAATAGATTATGGCAAATTCGAAATCAGCACGCTAAACAACATGGTTATACAAAATTTCATGCAAATCGAACAATAAATAACGAATTTAAAAATGTATCCCAAATTTGAAAATGTTAAAGGGTGAAGAAACACTTATTTTTTGTTTAATGTAGTCTACTTAATCAAATGAAAAATTATAAGAGCTGTAACAATGTAACACAGCCCTATTACTCCTCTTCCTTTATTGTTGCTTTGAGCCTATTTAAATTGCTTTAATGAAAGCCTATTTCAATAAACAATGAAATAAGATACATCAGCTCAATTCAAACTAGTATGGATCCTAGCTAGAAAAATTAGTGTGTATTTCAGAAGTCAAATATTAACATTAACCTCAATGTTCTCATTTCATCAGTCAGAGCTTTCGATTAAGAAAACAATAAAATGTTGCGTAACATTCACTGCATTTATGCCTTCAGAATTTAATAAAGCCCTAATTAAGGCATTGGTTGTACATCATATGATAATTTGAATCATAAAACTGTGACAGTCTAGCAGCCACAAAAGTCACAACTAACAACACTAAACCATAAATAAAACATTGGCTGACAATGCTGCCACTTCAAGCATTGCTGGCTGAGAAAAATTTTGCTACTGGGCAGCTCTTGTTCCCTTATGATTCGTTTCCATACCGCATTCGGCACACAGCCGGGAAGTTCCGGCCGTGCCATCTATCAGACAAGTGGTACCTCAATTAAATGGATACAATTCAGGATTTTGTGGATATTATGAGAATGGATACAAATCAGACTTTTTATTTGTGGTGCTTGTTTAAGAAAATGTCTGAATGGATACCATTCAGAATGGATACAATTCAGCTCCCCCTATCTATCAAGCGTGCGTGCTCAGTCGCTCGCTCCAGTCTGGCCACCTCTCATTACAACCAATGTGTTCTATTTTATATTTTAGTCGCTCACCCAGTCTGGCCGTCCCCTTAGACGCCGTCTCGTATTTAGTATAGCGCCGCAATTGAGGCGTACCACGGGGTGGGCACTCTTATAGGACTAGCTGATACCGTAAACTAGTTTGGGACACTACCACTAGTAGCAGCTTGTAATGACGTCACAGAGGAATGAGTATGCGTGGACGTAAAGTCCATAGAAAAGGAAGTGTGAACTAAGTAAAATTCACAACTTTTTTTTTAGCAATTTGCCGTTTATTTTAAAGAAGGAATTTAGCTAGCTTTTACATTTTATAACGTGGTTTATTTATAAAATATTATATCTAATTACATTTGATTGAGTTTGCTATGAGAATTGATCAATTAACATTATGCAATAGAAAATGCGTTGTGTTCCAAGTACAACGTCCCGCTTCAAATCTTAGTTTGCGGTACTAACGCCGCGAGCGCTAGCGATGTGGTTCTACTTGCCAACATTAGAGTGGCGTTTATATACTTAGCTTATCCCTTTAACTATGAGGCGTAGGTACTAAATCTTGACTATGAAACTGGTATATCGTCTCAAATAACCTTGGTGTCAAACGTCAAACTAGTTAGGTTGTTCGGAGGAAGGAACCTGCTTCAATCCTAGGCTCTGGCTCTTAAAAAGAAACGAAACGTTTATAAATAGGTTCGTATTGTTAGCAAAAAAAAAAAAATTATTTATATAAATGCACTTTAGTGCCAGTTTAAAGGTTACTTACAAACTTTGCCTTAGCTCAGAGTACAGCACGATATCTAGGGACAAATAAATGCACAAACATTTGCCTGGAAAGGGTTGGGAACACTTTAGTGTGTAAAAAGATACTCTCAGAGGAATCAGTCTGAAATCAAACCCCCGACCTGCATATAAGAGTTAGCGTGAACCTAGCTCTACCTAAGATAAACGCTAAATTGGCAACACTGAGCGTGGAATAAGCTTTCAGTCTTCCGATTGAAATGACAGGTTTGCATTTAAATTGCGCTATAGCAAGATCACGTTTTAAAGCCGGCAAACGTGCCTGCTTTCTTGAAGTAACAAGACAAACCCGCTTCGAGGACCGCGTGGTCTAACGCGCTACTCTCGCAGTAGACTAGACTGCCGATGACGGGGAGATTGATGTTGGAATATTGGTCGGGTGTACTGAGGTTTTTTTTTATCCCAAAATGGTTTCCACACTTGCTCTACGAAAATGCGGGTATACTTCCTATAGAGATCACCTCCTAATCCCTAAAACCATTAGAATAATTAGTAGATAAGCGTATAACCTGAACGGGTAGCAAGACACGGTGCTAAAATAATGACTATCCCGTAGATTAAGGTCGTATTAATAAATAAATCGGGCTGTAGAACGAGTTTACAAAGATACAAAGTAGTTTTTTAGCACCACGTCTTACTACCTGCTTAGGCTATACAACTCTGTACTAATCACACTAAAGCAAATATTAAAAATGGGGAGGGTTAAATTTAGAGGAAGTTTACCAACATTTGCGTGGAGAGAAAAAACTTCAGTATACCAGACAAGGATTCGAAACCCGATCTCCCCATCATCGGCAGCCTAGTCTAATAGAACATGAGGCCAGCAAAGCGGGGGGGAGGAGAGGGGGGGATAAAAAATGAATAGTACGATTTCCATAGGAATGAACTCTCGGCAGCAGTGGTGTAGTCGTAAATATTTAGCAATGCTGGAACGCAAGGCCGTAGCCCCCCCAACGTTTATGGGGAGGTCTGGGGGGCACAGCCCCCCAAATTCCGTTGGCAAAAAATACTTCACAAACATAAATACCTCTAGAAACTATTTGGAGCATTTTTTAATGGTTAATAAGGCAGAAACTTACTTAGTGCACTTCCCCTAATATTCCAAGAATTCTCATGGAGCACAGTAAATTTCAACATAATTTATTGATTCATATTATGAATAAATTGTTTTAATAAAATAATGATATAAAATCAATTAGTTAACTTAGAATTGCATAGTGTAAGACTTTACTAAAAAAATATATATATATTTTTAATATTTGTCCATGAAAAGCAGTGCTGGAACGGGGTTCCCGCACTGCTACACCCTTGCTCGACAATATACCAGAAGTAACTAAAAGTAAGTAAAAGTAACTAAAACAAATGATTTCTTGCCTCCGGCGGCAAAACCCTTCAATCATTATTGCCAATAACTAGGGAACTAATCATTTTATCACCAAACCAATGGTTGCGTTAGTCACTACCCAGGATTCCATTCGAGTTATCTGTAATCAGATAGTCATGGGAAGAACCTGTAATACCACGTACGCCCCGTTTACACTGAAAGATAGCAGTCTTACCTTGGTGAGGGTACACAATTACATTACTTTATAAGTTACGCTATAGTAGAGAAATTAAAGGTAACCTTGCTTGCTACCTTTCATGGTAGAAGATGGATAACAAATGAATGCCAGCTGTCTATGGTAGACCCAGTTCTGTAGTCCAATTTTCATTGGAAGGGTCTTTAGGAAATGCAAATATTTTTATTGCGGCCAACAATGATAACAATTCTACCAAATTATTATTGTTATTTTATAAGTATTTATGATATCTATCAAAGGCGACTACGAGAGATAACATGAATAGGCGCATCAACACGAGAAAGTAGATATAGTAGCTTTGATAGCTATCAGATTAGACCTTTCCCATTATAATTAGACTGTAGACTAGTCCGACACTTTAGCTCGGTGTGTAGCGTGTGTCTACTTAACTAAGTGTCCTGGGTTCCTGATACGGCCGAAAAATTTATAATTGGTGAAATGTGGGTTTCCCCTTTCAAAATGATGAATTAACGGCCGGTGGGTTGGATGTTGTGTCTGTTCAAGTTAGTTATTAAGTCACGTGCTGGTATAATCGGTCGGTTCATAAAGTTTACATTAAATAATTACTAAAAAAAAAGACTGTAGTGACCTTGAAAGTTGATTCTGAGTAGAAGGGGAAATGAGAGCCTAACCACAAACTAATGCTATCATAGGATTCTGGTAGAAAGAAAAGTATTTAACAGTTACAAAATTTACTAAAACAATTTTAATATACGTCAAGTCATTTGATCTGCAAATGTCATTTTTGATATATATGATCAATACCTTTAAAATACTTACTCTATTGCATTGGGAACTTGAAAGTTCTTTGCCGCACTCACAAAAGTATGCCACCTATCCCTATCTTGAGCCAATTCTATCCAGTCTATCTCATTACATCCTTTCTCTCTCTCAGGTCCATCCAAATTCTATCCTCCCATCTGAGTCTGGGTCTTCCCAGTGGTCTCTTCCCATTGGGTTTGCCAGTAAATACCCTGAACGCGGTTCTAGATACTCCCATTCGCGCTGCATGACCTGCCCACCGTAGCCTACGAGATTTTACTACCCTAACAATGTCTGGTGATAAGTGGGTATGCAGCTCATCATTATGTATCCTCCTCCACTCCCCACTATCTTCATCCATTTTGGAACCAAATATCTTCCTAAGCAGCTTGTTTTCGAGCACCCTAAATTTATTTTCGTCATTTAAGGTAAGAGGCCATGTTTCGCACTCAAGAGAACAATCGGTAAAATTATGGCTTTGTACATTCCTTAAAATACCATTCATAATATCACAAAATGTGATCAATGTTGACCACAGTAAAGTTTGTATTTTATAAACGGACTTTTCTTAAGAAAATTGAATACAGATCAGCGCTGAGGTTTCTGACTGACTCTGTAGGCTGGAAGTCAAATATCAGAGGCTTATCACATAGCTTGACTTCTTTGTTTCCTCTTCGCTGTGTCAATGCTGTCCTCTTAGAAGTCGGGTCGCTAAAAGTCATCAGGCGAAAATTTAAACGCCTATCAAATTAAATATCCCCCTCCCCCCCATGTAAATTTCCTCCCAGTTTTACCTTCCTCGTCCCCTACACAGTGTAACTAAATGCGGATAACATGGTAGACGTTATTTAGAAACCTAAAACAAAAAAGGCAAAGGCGAGAACGCACACAAAGACGCAAGTCCTGTGACAAGGCTTTCGAGTCCAGGTCAGGTCAAATACGATATTTTTTTTCCTAAATGGGTTTCCACATCCTCCCCCCCCCCACGTAAACTCTAGTACACTACCTCTAATATATTTTTTTAGCACCGCGTCTTACTACCTGTTTGGGTTATACGCATATGCACTATGCTAAGGAGTTAAGGATGAAGAAGGTCAAATTTATAGGAAGTGTACCCTCATTTACGTGGAAGGAAAGTAAAAGGAAAACCACCCTCAGTACACTCGAATGGAATTTACTCCCCGATCTCCCAGTCATTGGCAGTCTACTCTATTATGTAAGTGACGCCTTATACCATGCGGCCACCATATTTAAATTATGCCTTTATTGTTTTTATCCCATAAATGCGGATAGTTCCGAACGGGCGTTAAGACGCGGTGAATTCAAATAATGAAAACAATCCACGTGTAAACAGGAAAGGTGACATGAAAGGACAGCACGAGTATAAAATCACGACAGTTTCACAGCAGCGTGCATTGCGGTTTGACTCTGAAGGAGGGGGAGGGAATAGCATGGGGGGAAATGGGAGGGGTGGGAGGATAGACAGAGGGCTAACGCGTTGTCATGCGCAACTAATATATTCACGAAAACAAAACCGCGCGACAGAAATGTCGGGGTGAGTGTGCCAGGAAATCTTCAGTTTACGCCGCTATGACAAGAGGATCTTCAGTGGCCAGGACTCCTCATGAGGTGAGCACGAATCAAGAGGCAAGAGCCGACGTGGGAAAGTCTGGAGCTGGTAGAGTTGTGGGATGGATGGGGGGGGAGGGGGGGAGGTCCAGAAACTATGCTCCACAAAGGTCAAGTTACTTTGCAAATAAATGTCAACGGACCGAATCACAAATATAACTTTGTCCAGTCCATGAATTGTGCAGCCCAGTTCATGGTCTGACTATTTCATAAAGTGGGCAAATCGTTACTAAATTCATAGAACTGAAAGTATTTACAGGCGAAAATCATAGTAATTATCATATTAATTAATTTAAAGGAACGCCTAAGAATAAGTTATAAAGAGGTTTAAATGAATAAAGAAAATCAGGTAAATACTTATAAAGTAAAACTAGAAATCTTATATGTTTTCTAGTTTTACTTTATAAGTATTTACCTGATTTTCTTTATTCATTTAAACCTCTTTATAACTTATTCTTAGGCGTTCCTTTAAATTAATTAATATCATAACTCTCCTTACTATATCACCATGAATTTAATTAATATCATAGTAATGATCGTTGACCCCTCAACTGTCAAAAACACAACAGGCCAACTTTGTATTGACGTGAATAGGCCTAGTTTCTCCCACGTTGACTGTTCATTTATGTGTAAAATGGACCTACATGCTTTTTGTTTATTTTTTAAAAACGCTTCTTCTGTTCGGGTTGTACGCCTAGGTACTAATAACACTAATGCGTTGGGGATTAGGAAGATTTAATTTGGAGAAGTTCACCCGCATTTGCGTAGAGGGAGAGCAGTACACCACCCTCAGTGCACCCGACTTGGATCGAGCCCCAATATCCCCATTTTCGACAGCCTAGTCTAAAATTAGAGTAGATCATATGGCGTGTACACACGTGTTCCCATAGAGAAAAGTATACCACATCATTTGTCAACTTCAGTCTTTGGAAAAATAGAGCTGATATGCCAGAGTTTTTTTCCACCCCTGATGGAAAGTAATCTATAAAATAACCATCTATATAGTAAGTATCACCATATAAAGAGCCTTCAAGAAGGCATCAAAATTAATTCTATGGATAGCCAACACATTACTAAACAGGCACCATCTGTCACAAAGGCGACAGCTGCAGAGCAAATGACATGGATCAAGGACGTGAAAGTGGGTCTAACGACTTTTTGAACTGTTGGATAAGGTTTGTTCTGAGGTGAACCTACTATAAAACACCTCTCTCCCTTCCACCCACCGCATTCCCCACCCCAGGCTGAATGAAGGAAGCCTTGGAAGGGAAAACATTCCGAGCTCTTGTTCCTTCGTAGCGGTGGAAAGCAAGTTTTATACTGTGGCGCGTACCGCATTTAACCAAGCTACAAAGAGCTGTGCTATAAAAACGTCACAATCATTCATACCAACAAACTTACTGTAGAATGATTATAGCTAACTCGTCTCTTCGTACTCCACGTACACGGAGTACGAATGAGGAAGATCGAATTGAGAGTAAATATACACGCATTTGCTTGAAGGCAGCTCATAAAAGCTTTAAGAGGCGAGAACTTCAGTAAACCCAGCCGTCATTCGAATCTACAACCTTCACGTCACAGAGAAAAACATAATATGCCTTAGTCCACATGCCCACAAGTACAGGCTGTAAATTGTTTTATTGCTATTGATTCTTATTACTATTAAGGTAGAAAGGTATACAGCACACACCTTCTAAATCAAATTACTATTCAAGTAAACGACCTACAAAATAACTTAACACGACACACAGTCCCCCCATAACGGTCAAATCTTCACTTTGTAAGAGAAAGCTAATTTTACCCTTGCCGGCAATCAAACCCCGGACCGTTGGCCCAGTAGATATATGGTTACCGAATGTAGCTGTGTTGTCCAACCGGAGCAACATTATGGGCCAGTTTCATAGTCAGATTTAGTGAGCCTAAAGTGCGAGTCGATACTAAATACAAGACGTCACCTACCTGAAATTGAATGGAATGGGCCAGTTTCATATGCGAAACTGGCCCATTCCATTTTGGTCTAGGTAGGTGTCGTCCTGTATTTAGTATCGACTCGCACTTTAGGCGTGTTAGATCTGACTATGAAACTGGCCCTATGGTTGGGAATGAATCGAGTTTAACGGTTTATCTACCAGATATAAATGGATCTAGTTTCATCGGAACAGTGGGTACGTCATGAGTGGGTGTTTAACGCCGTAAACTTGTACTTTTAACTAGATGAGGACCATCACACAGTCGGAGACTTATTATTTTATATAAAATTGTTAGGAGTTTTTTTTAAATATAATGCAACATTTCAGCTATGCATGTATGCGTAATTGTAAATTGATTTTTTTTTAATCACAAGATGAGACTTAGGGCCAGTTTAGTGGTCAGAATGAGTACTCCTCAAGTGCGGCGCCACACTAAATGCAGAATGATATCTATTTATACGAGAATAGAATGGGCCAGTTTCATCTGAGGTTGTAATGAGGTGGACTGGATATTAGTTAGCTCAAGATAGAGATAAGGATGTGGTATCGAAAGAAAAGTATCGATACTGTACTCAGTAAAAGTATCGGAAGTAAAATATCGGTGCCGTACTAGCTAGTATCGAAAGAAAATTATCGATAACAGTAAATCTCGGTATCTAAATTTTAATTTGGAAAAAAAAAAGTTTATTTAGTAATGATAATTTCAACTTTTGCATCTAATTGTATTTTCATATGTATTTAAAGAACGAAAATTATAATGATTTTATATTATACTTAGGTCTATCGCGTATATTGTTATGTGTTGGAACTTGGAAGGTACGATAGATAGTATTGTATGATTGATATTATAAAAGGTTTTACCATACGCGCTTTCAAAAGGTCTATGAAAATTTACCTTATGGAAAATTATTTAATAGATAAATGTGATTAGCTAAATAATTTTTCAATCTATTTTGTATCCTTCTTTAACCATTAAATTTTGTTATAGAACAGTCATGAATTATGATGAACTAAAAGAGATTTAATGCTGGAGTTGCTTCTTGCTGGTCATGCAGAAAATGAGTGAGAATTGAGAAATAATGTAATTTGTTCTTCCTCCACAGTACACCCTAGTAAACATTTAATCTCAGCAATGAGTGAAGATAGCAAAACAGTTGTTTCTTTAAATACCGATCCGATATACGAGTGTGAGTACTAATATCAGTAAAAGTATCGAAAAAAGTAGAGTAAAAGATACTAGCATCGAAAGGAAAATATCGATATTAGTAAAGTATCTATACTTTTTGACTTCCTTAGATATAAATAGGTGGCGTACTTTTTTAATTGTGACGATTAACTTTCGAGCTCCTAAGGTCTTAGTGTAAATATACTAATTTGGTTCCTAGTTTTAAAATATCTATGCTTTCTTTATCAAAGTGAAAAGAAATATAATCACGGCAAAGAAAGGTTAATATTCCTGCAATTAAATATCGGTTAATATTGTTTTTGAAAATTAAATTGTAGGTAATTAGATATGTAGGTATATCTAGTAATCTAGTATTAATTAATTTGTACATTTAAGGTAGACACAGTTATAGTTGTGGTAAAGCTAATTTATACTAGAGTTGCACACTTTTCAACGTTTTGAAAAACTTACCTAGTTGTCTAGTTGGCAAGTGTAAAATAAAAATCTTATTTTAAAAAAACAGCCATATCAAATATAATTTAGTTTGTTTTTGATTAAGTGATTAAGTAGGCTATTAATAGTCTCAAAAAAACAAAAGAGCATGAACTGATAAGTGTTTACGAAGTTTAGTACATATACCACTGGTTTAGAAAAAATGCACTCACATTAGCATGGATAGGGAGTAGTAAAACTAACTTAGACTTTCCTATCATAAAAAAAAATCCAGTTTATTACGAGCCCAATGCCTTGGACCC
Source organism: Timema bartmani (assembly GCA_902151455.1). NCBI lineage: Eukaryota > Metazoa > Arthropoda > Insecta > Phasmatodea > Timematidae > Timema > Timema bartmani. The sequence goes on along the minus strand of CABFWB010003282.1, from coordinate 22,834 downwards.
CGTTTCCATCGGTGCGAGTTAAAGTGCATAGTGAGTACAATAAAGGTTGAGAATTCTTCAAATCAAAGTCGTTGGCCTCCGACCAACACGATTGGCCCAAATATGACGTGGTTTTTACTTTCAAGGCTCACCTGCAGGCGTGCAGTGGCAAGCAGGCATTGTCAGGTTAATGCAGGTCAAAGTGCTATGGGTACGTGAGATACACGTTAGAGCCAATACTAACTTCAATCCACTTTGGTGGTTGATGGTCTTTAACCTGTGGCCCGCGGGCCATTTTTAACCCACGGTAACATTTTTTTGCAGTCTGTTGGCTCATAAAAATTATAAAATTATCTTAAGAGATAACAAAAATGGCAAATACAAATATAAATGTTTGATAACAAATAAAATAAATATTTTATTTACGTATTTTACATTATTTCATGAATGATTTTTGCTTTTCTTCATAATGAACTGGAAAATGACATCTCTAGTAGACAAGAAAAATCGCGCTACTTCCTGTTATGAAACAACAGAGAACATACTTCACGAGGTCCCTACGTCCCCACCTCAAGTTTATACAAAAGAGATCCGATAAGAGGAGTGGAACGCTCTCTCTCTTCTATTCTCTGATTTTGGTTGGAAGAACAGTAGAGAAAATTCAAACATATTTAATAGCGGCCAACAATGATAGCATTTTGCTATATTATTTATGTTATTATATAGGTATTGATAATATCTATCAAAAGGTACAGCTGCAGGTAATATGACTTGATGTATGAATATATTAAAATGATTTTAGTAACTTTAGTAACTAACTTCTACTGTTCTTCCTACCAAAATCATACTATACATAGTGTACTCCTCTATCGGCTGCCCGTGGTGCCCGGAAGGTGTAACGTTACCTCTAGTCAGGACTGCGCACGTGGTTTAGGTATTCAAGACCCTGATAGAGCCCACTCCGACATCAAGGTACCGCTACCAGAGACGTCCACGGGCACTTTGACGTCCAACGGGAGACTGGGGCGATGGACGCACAAACCTGACTAGTTGTTGGGTGGCGATTCAAAAACTTGACATGATATTTATAGCGGGCTAAGTGCAATGCAGTAACAGTAACAGCTATACTCCAACTATCATAGAAAGGACCTTTTAAAAATTACAAATTTATTATTTTTTTATCTTTTTTTATTATTTAGCACCGCGTTTTACTACCCGTTCGGGTTATACGCTTAAGTACTAATTACACTAATGGATTAAGAATTGGGAAGGTTGAATTTATAGGAAGTGAACCCGAATTTGCGTGGAGGGAGAGTGGAAAACCATTTAGGAAAAACCACCCCACAGTTCACCCAACCGAGGTTAGAAACCTCGATCTCCCCGTCCTCGGCAGTCGAGCTCAACACGTCTAGCACGTTAGCCAACTACGCCACCGAGGCGGATATTTATTATTTCATGAACTAAAATGATAATATTTTACTTTTGTATTAATAATATTTAATAGTAGTTATTGATAATATCTATCAAAAGTGACATCTGAAGATCACATAATTTGATGTATGAATATTTGAAAGTAGATCTAGTAATTTCTAGATGTAAGATTCGTCCTATGAAAAGTGGACTAGTAATAACTTAAAAATTATTTCACCTAAGGTAGATGGTAGGTTATCCATCCATTTGCCAGAAGAAATAAAAGAGAACGATAATAAAGTATAATGTAGACTCATTCTTTCTCAATGTACGGGATCTAGAGAACGATTACCAACAGCCAGGCTGAACCCGATCTTCATAGTGATCACAACTACCAACAGCCAGGCTGAACCCGATCTTCATAGTGAACACAACTACCAACAGCCAGGCTGAACCTGATCTTCATAGTGAACACAACTACCAACAGCCAGGCTGAACCTGATCTTCATAGTGAACACAACTACCAACAGCCAGGCTGAACCTGATCTTCATAGTGAACACAACTACCAACAGCCAGGCTGAACCTGATCTTCATAGTGAACACAACTACCAACAGCCAGGCTGAACCTGATCTTCATAGTGAACACAACTACCAACAGCCAGGCTGAACCTGATCTTCATAGTGAACACAACTACCAACAGCCAGGCTGAACCTGATCTTCATAGTGAACACAACTACCAACAGCCAGGCTGAACCTGATCTTCATAGTGAACACAACTACCAACAGCCAGGCTGAACCTGATCTTCATAGTGAACACAACTACCAACAGCCAGGCTGAACCTGATCTTCATAGTGAACACAACTACCAACAGCCAGGCTGAACCTGATCTTCATAGTGAACACAACTACCAACAGCCAGGCTGAACCTGATCTTCATAGTGAACACAACTACCAACAGCCAGGCTGAACCTGATCTTCATAGTGAACACAACTACCAACAGCCAGGCTGAACCTGATCTTCATAGTGAACACAACTACCAACAGCCAGGCTGAACCTGATCTTCATAGTGAACACAACTACCAACAGCCAGGCTGAACCTGATCTTCATAGTGAACACAACTACCAACAGCCAGGCTGAACCTGATCTTCATAGTGAACACAACTACCAACAGCCAGGCTGAACCTGATCTTCATAGTGAACACAACTACCAACAGCCAGGCTGAACCTGATCTTCATAGTGAACACAACTACCAACAGCCAGGCTGAACCTGATCTTCATAGTGAACACAACTACCAACAGCCAGGCTGAACCTGATCTTCATAGTGAACACAACTACCAACAGCCAGGCTGAACCTGATCTTCATAGTGAACACAACTACCAACAGCCAGGCTGAACCTGATCTTCATAGTGAACACAACTACCAACAGCCAGGCTGAACCTGATCTTCATAGTGAACACAACTACCAACAGCCAGGCTGAACCTGATCTTCATAGTGAACACAACTACCAACAGCCAGGCTGAACCTGATCTTCATAGTGAACACAACTACCAACAGCCAGGCTGAACCTGATCTTCATAGTGAACACAACTACCAACAGCCAGGCTGAACCTGATCTTCATAGTGAACACAACTACCAACAGCCAGGCTGAACCTGATCTTCATAGTGAACACAACTACCAACAGCCAGGCTGAACCTGATCTTCATAGTGAACACAACTACCAACAGCCAGGCTGAACCTGATCTTCATAGTGAACACAACTACCAACAGCCAGGCTGAACCTGATCTTCATAGTGAACACAACTACCAACAGCCAGGCTGAACCTGATCTTCATAGTGAACACAACTACCAACAGCCAGGCTGAACCTGATCTTCATAGTGAACACAACTACCAACAGCCAGGCTGAACCTGATCTTCATAGTGAACACAACTACCAACAGCCAGGCTGAACCTGATCTTCATAGTGAACACAACTACCAACAGCCAGGCTGAACCTGATCTTCATAGTGAACACAACTACCAACAGCCAGGCTGAACCTGATCTTCATAGTGAACACAACTACCAACAGCCAGGCTGAACCTGATCTTCATAGTGAACACAACTACCAACAGCCAGGCTGAACCTGATCTTCATAGTGAACACAACTACCAACAGCCAGGCTGAACCTGATCTTCATAGTGAACACAACTACCAACAGCCAGGCTGAACCTGATCTTCATAGTGAACACAACTACCAACAGCCAGGCTGAACCTGATCTTCATAGTGAACACAACTACCAACAGCCAGGCTGAACCTGATCTTCATAGTGAACACAACTACCAACAGCCAGGCTGAACCTGATCTTCATAGTGAACACAACTACCAACAGCCAGGCTGAACCTGATCTTCATAGTGAACACAACTACCAACAGCCAGGCTGAACCTGATCTTCATAGTGAACACAACTACCAACAGCCAGGCTGAACCTGATCTTCATAGTGAACACAACTACCAACAGCCAGGCTGAACCTGATCTTCATAGTGAACACAACTACCAACAGCCAGGCTGAACCTGATCTTCATAGTGAACACAACTACCAACAGCCAGGCTGAACCTGATCTTCATAGTGAACACAACTACCAACAGCCAGGCTGAACCTGATCTTCATAGTGAACACAACTACCAACAGCCAGGCTGAACCTGATCTTCATAGTGAACACAACTACCAACAGCCAGGCTGAACCTGATCTTCATAGTGAACACAACTACCAACAGCCAGGCTGAACCTGATCTTCATAGTGAACACAACTACCAACAGCCAGGCTGAACCTGATCTTCATAGTGAACACAACTACCAACAGCCAGGCTGAACCTGATCTTCATAGTGAACACAACTACCAACAGCCAGGCTGAACCTGATCTTCATAGTGAACACAACTACCAACAGCCAGGCTGAACCTGATCTTCATAGTGAACACAACTACCAACAGCCAGGCTGAACCTGATCTTCATAGTGAACACAACTACCAACAGCCAGGCTGAACCTGATCTTCATAGTGAACACAACTACCAACAGCCAGGCTGAACCTGATCTTCATAGTGAACACAACTACCAACAGCCAGGCTGAACCTGATCTTCATAGTGAACACAACTACCAACAGCCAGGCTGAACCTGATCTTCATAGTGAACACAACTACCAACAGCCAGGCTGAACCTGATCTTCATAGTGAACACAACTACCAACAGCCAGGCTGAACCTGATCTTCATAGTGAACACAACTACCAACAGCCAGGCTGAACCTGATCTTCATAGTGAACACAACTACCAACAGCCAGGCTGAACCTGATCTTCATAGTGAACACAACTACCAACAGCCAGGCTGAACCTGATCTTCATAGTGAACACAACTACCAACAGCCAGGCTGAACCTGATCTTCATAGTGAACACAACTACCAACAGCCAGGCTGAACCTGATCTTCATAGTGAACACAACTACCAACAGCCAGGCTGAACCTGATCTTCATAGTGAACACAACTACCAACAGCCAGGCTGAACCTGATCTTCATAGTGAACACAACTACCAACAGCCAGGCTGAACCTGATCTTCATAGTGAACACAACTACCAACAGCCAGGCTGAACCTGATCTTCATAGTGAACACAACTACCAACAGCCAGGCTGAACCTGATCTTCATAGTGAACACAACTACCAACAGCCAGGCTGAACCTGATCTTCATAGTGAACACAACTACCAACAGCCAGGCTGAACCTGATCTTCATAGTGAACACAACTACCAACAGCCAGGCTGAACCTGATCTTCATAGTGAACACAACTACCAACAGCCAGGCTGAACCTGATCTTCATAGTGAACACAACTACCAACAGCCAGGCTGAACCTGATCTTCATAGTGAACACAACTACCAACAGCCAGGCTGAACCTGATCTTCATAGTGAACACAACTACCAACAGCCAGGCTGAACCTGATCTTCATAGTGAACACAACTACCAACAGCCAGGCTGAACCTGATCTTCATAGTGAACACAACTACCAACAGCCAGGCTGAACCTGATCTTCATAGTGAACACAACTACCAACAGCCAGGCTGAACCTGATCTTCATAGTGAACACAACTACCAACAGCCAGGCTGAACCTGATCTTCATAGTGAACACAACTACCAACAGCCAGGCTGAACCTGATCTTCATAGTGAACACAACTACCAACAGCCAGGCTGAACCTGATCTTCATAGTGAACACAACTACCAACAGCCAGGCTGAACCTGATCTTCATAGTGAACACAACTACCAACAGCCAGGCTGAACCTGATCTTCATAGTGAACACAACTACCAACAGCCAGGCTGAACCTGATCTTCATAGTGAACACAACTACCAACAGCCAGGCTGAACCTGATCTTCATAGTGAACACAACTACCAACAGCCAGGCTGAACCTGATCTTCATAGTGAACACAACTACCAACAGCCAGGCTGAACCTGATCTTCATAGTGAACACAACTACCAACAGCCAGGCTGAACCTGATCTTCATAGTGAACACAACTACCAACAGCCAGGCTGAACCTGATCTTCATAGTGAACACAACTACCAACAGCCAGGCTGAACCTGATCTTCATAGTGAACACAACTACCAACAGCCAGGCTGAACCTGATCTTCATAGTGAACACNGGTGAGGAGGAGGGGAAGCACCTTTGGGATGCGCAGTAAGCACTGTGCATGTAGGTGAGGAGGAGGGGAAGCACCTTTGGGATGCGCAGGTGTGTGAGGAGGAGGAGAAGCACCTTTGGGATGCGCAGTGAGCAATCCGCAGGTGTGTGAGGAGGGGAAGCACCTTTGGGATGCGCAGTGAGCAATGCGCAGGTGTGTGAGGAGGAGGAGAAGCACCTTTGGGATGCGCAGTGAGCAATGCGCAAGTGTGTGAGGAGGAGGGGAAGCACCTTTGGGATGCGCAGGTGTGTGAGGAGGAGGAGAAGCACCTTTGGGATGCGCAGTGAGCAATCCGCAGGTGTGTGAGGAGGGGAAGCACCTTTGGGATGCGCAGTGAGCAATGCGCAGGTGTGTGAGGAGGAGGAGAAGCACCTTTGGGATGCGCAGTGAGCAATGCGCAAGTGTGTGAGGAGGAGGGGAAGCACCTTTGGGATGCGCAGGTGTGTGAGGAGGAGGAGAAGCACCTTTGGGATGCGCAGTGAGCAATCCGCAGGTGTGGGAGGAGGGGAAGCACCTTTGGGATGCGCAGTGAGCAATACGCAGGTGTGTGAGGAGGGGAAGCACCTTTGGGATGCGCAGTAAGCAATACGTAGGTGTGTGAGGAGGGGAAGCACCTTTGGGATGCGCAGTAAGCAATACGTAGGTGTGTGAGGAGGGGAAGCACCTTTGGGATGCGCAGTAAGCAATACGTAGGTGTGTGAGGAGGGGAAGCACCTTTGGGATGCGCAGTAAGCAATACGTAGGTGTGTGAGGAGGGGAAGCACCTTTGGGATGCGCAGTAAGCAATACGTAGGTGTGTGAGGAGGGGAAGCACCTTTGGGATGCGCAGTAAGCAATACGTAGGTGTGTGAGGAGGGGAAGCACCTTTGGGATGCGCAGTAAGCAATACGTAGGTGTGTGAGGAGGGGAAGCACCTTTGGGATGCGCAGTAAGCAATACGTAGGTGTGTGAGGAGGGGAAGCACCTTTGGGATGCGCAGTAAGCAATACGTAGGTGTGTGAGGAGGGGAAGCACCTTTGGGATGCGCAGTAAGCAATACGTAGGTGTGTGAGGAGGGGAAGCACCTTTGGGATGCGCAGTAAGCAATACGTAGGTGTGTGAGGAGGGGAAGCACCTTTGGGATGCGCAGTAAGCAATACGTAGGTGTGTGAGGAGGGGAAGCACCTTTGGGATGCGCAGTAAGCAATACGTAGGTGTGTGAGGAGGGGAAGCACCTTTGGGATGCGCAGTAAGCAATACGTAGGTGTGTGAGGAGGGGAAGCACCTTTGGGATGCGCAGTAAGCAATACGTAGGTGTGTGAGGAGGGGAAGCACCTTTGGGATGCGCAGTAAGCAATACGTAGGTGTGTGAGGAGGGGAAGCACCTTTGGGATGCGCAGTAAGCAATACGTAGGTGTGTGAGGAGGGGAAGCACCTTTGGGATGCGCAGTAAGCAATACGTAGGTGTGTGAGGAGGGGAAGCACCTTTGGGATGCGCAGTAAGCAATACGTAGGTGTGTGAGGAGGGGAAGCGCCTTTGAGATGCGCAGTGAGCAATGCGCATGGGGGTGAGGAGGAGGGGAAGCTTTTTATTGATAAAGATTAGGCCTACTCGTTTAATTATTATTTTAACTTTTTATTTTGTTAAATTTTGGTGGTTGTTGTGGACCCCCTAGGAACAGCTTGTGGACCCCCGGGGGTCCACCGACCACCTTTTGGGAACCATCGGGCTAAACTGCCGATGATGGGGAGATCGAGGTTCGACTTTCAGTCGGGTGTACGCAATTGCGGGTACACTTCCTATAAATATAACCTTTCTAATCCCTAAAACCATTAGCGTAATAAGTAGATAAGCGTATAACCCGAACGTAGAGTTAATATGCGGTGTTAAAAAAAAACTGCATCGGCCATAGCTTTATACGCCAATGGAGTGAAAAATTATTTCAGAATGATACAAAGATTTGGACAAAGTATTTTTCTTATTCTATAGTACACGACTTTCAAGCAAACTAATTTCTTTAACAGACAAAATCTCAGTCTCCCTGCTGTCAATTAATTCATCATAGTAAAGTGCTGCCCACAATTTACCCATTCATAAACTTTTTGATCATGCCGAGAATCAAACACGGAACCCTTATATCAAGAGACAAACTCGTGACCTAATATTCTACGAATGATCTGGCTATTGTGTAAATAGTGCCATAGATTGATAAGATAAACTGCGCAGAAATTGTTAATTAATTAATGTCAGTCAATTATTTTGAAAAAATCATCCTCAGTACGTTCAACCGAAATTCGAACCTCAATCCCTCAGTCATCGTCAGTATAGTCTACTGCGAGAACAGCGCCTTAAACCATGCGGTCACCAAAATGAGTGTTAGAAAAGCTACTAGATCTATTTACAAGTATTCATGCCAACACTATGGTAAAATGTTACCAATGTTTGCAGCAAAAAAAAAAAATCTTAAAGGTTATTTTTATGAAAATTGGACTGTATTTTAATGAAGGCTACAAGATGAGACTAAAGGCATCAAGTTGAAGTTCGTGATGTTATTGGCAAAATAGTTAACACCAACGCCTTTCTTTATAAACAAAAGCGTTAAAACGGTACTTTCGTGGTGAAACCAATCATCCAATATCATGTTAACAAAAGCTTGTTTCTCGTGTTTACTTCACGAATAAAACGTGAGCTGAAAATAAAATGACATTTAAGGGGGAAAACTAGCATGGCAGCTAATGCCAGAAGTAGGGATATGAAAAAAGTGTCTATAATTTTACTAATATCGGAGTAGTACTGGCCAATCTTTCCGCAAACTTAGCTACAGATTGATGTATTCCAGAAACATTATTATTATTATTTTAACCATCACCTTTTTTAAAATAAGTTCATATCGTTTGGATTGTGAATAGTTACTCAATTAATTTCGGTATAATCCAACGCCTTAAAGAATCCAATCACCATAGGATTGATGGTAACTGACAGCTAGCACGAGATATTAAAAAAAAGGCTAAAAAGAAAAACAATTAAAACCAAATTGTTGGTTATGAAAGCTGTCTGTGACTGCCAAAAGTGACAACAAATCAACACAACTAATGTCTAGCAATTCGCATGGTCCGGTGAATGTTAACATGAGAGTAGATCTTGTAAATTTTAATAGCTCTGACTTACCTACCCTCCTAATGTATATGCGGTATAGATAATATGTCATTGATATAAGGTTAATGGGTTCAACTCCTGGCAATTGTCGACCTGAATCTGGTCTACATTTGATCTAGTGATAAATTAACGACCTTGAGTCTGGTTACGGTGTTGGTCCTTGAGTAGGCCGCTAAAAGCGCGTGTTCCATATCCCCCTACCTGCCTGGTGTTTCCATGTAATTAATAACAAAGGGAGGAAGAAGAAAGGTAGAATTTATATATAATATATGGCCGAGTTTGAGTGGAAAGAAAGAGGTAAATAAATTTAAGAAAACTACCTCAGCACACCCAGCTAAGACTCGAACCTTTACCCTCCTATTCCACGTGTGCCCCGGTGCGGGTTGCGTAATATACTTTTCAAATTATTTTGGGTATTTAATTAGTATTTTTTGGACCAACTTATTTAATCAGCATACGACTTATAAGATAGCGTAATTCTAAATCAGACACAGCACCCAGTCCCGACAGTTAATTTGCCATTCTGAAAGGTAAAGTTCCATTTTTACAAATTATAAATTTTTTGGTCAAGCTGGTAATCGAGCCCGGTAGCTATGCTCTGTAGACAGACGCGCTACCGACTACCGCTACTCCCTAGCTCGTCTAGTTGTTAGCAGGCTGGCGTTCGTGCTGTTTTGTTGTTTTCTTGAATGAAACTGTTTTTTTGGTGCTTAATTAAACACGAGGGCAAGAAAGCGTGAATAGCATAATCTGACGAAATTGTGTGCTTACATAATGTCTCAACCCTTGAGTAATAGAAATCTCTTCTCTCTTTTATCCGGTACGGTACTGGAATTTTGACCCCTCTCGGGACATCAACCGGCACGACAAAGGTGAACAAATTAAAAGGACAAGTTTTTCATGAATCACCTTGACTAAGTTACAAGGTATAACAAAACAAGCTAGTACTCACACGTCTTTACAACTTAACACGAAGAGTATTACGGAGTTAATTGTCGTTCCCAACTTTATACTCTATATGAGAAAGTAGGTCCAAGGAAACCAAATCAGTCTCATACAGTATGAAATTAAATTAGTTAGTAAGGAAAGAAAACTTTAAATATTAAATTTGAAATAGCTTGATGTTTTGTGTACAAAAACTCCACATCAAGTAGTCAAGTAATGATTATAAATTTGATAATATAACAATTAACAATATTGTACTCAAGATAAATGAGTCAAATGGAGAATATTAAAGTTATTGTTTATGAAGTCATAACTTTCTATTTTTATAAATTATAATCTTACTTGTTTTTTACTTTTATTCATCACTTCAAATATTACTGTAGAGTATTTTCTTCGTGTTTTTCTATATATTGTAAACTTTAATATCCTCCATTTGACTCAATATCTTCAATAAATTTGTTTATTGTTATATTATCAATTTTGTTATATTTCTCCTTACCAACAAAACCATGAATATTATTAAAGGTATGAAATTAAGTTAAAATGTGAAAGAAGAATGTGGGGGGGAGGGGGGGGAGTGGACGTAATTACCGCGCGATGACAATCCGCCACGCCGCGGCGATCAAAGAGCAGTCGTGTCGGCACGTTCGCTTCTTGCCACCCTCCATCGCTCACCCACCGGGCCACAATCACGTCTCCTCGTCTTGTTCGTGCGGACCTCCTCTACATACTCAGTGTCCATTAGATACACTACGTCCACCCTGAACGGTAACATCAAGCTTACCTTTTAGCTTTCCACTATGGTGTTAGCTTTAGCTACTATCACACGACACTTGCTTGTACTAGAAATCAAGTGTGCTAGCTAGCGCCTAGATATCTGTATGCTAGCTAGTACAATATTATTATTATTATTATTTAGCACCGCGTCTTACTACCCGTTCGGGTTATACGCTTAAGTACTAATTACGCTAATGGATTAGGAAATGGGAAGGTTGAATTTGGAGGAAGTGAACCCGCATTTGCGTGGAAGGAGAATGGAAAACCATTTAGGAAAAACCACCCCCAGTTCACCCGACCGAAATTCGAACCTCGATCTCCCCGTCCTCGGCGGCCGAGCTCAACACGACTAGCGCGTTAGCCAACTACGCCACCGAGGTGGGTTGCTAGCTAGTACAATAGAAACGGTACTAGAGTATTCACACGCTGATAGTTTGGCACTAGGTTATAGTGCAAATATTTATGGAACGTCAGAGATTAATTTTGGGTCCAGCAGCTGCATTAATTATTAATGATGATATTGAAAATTATGAGAGGGAGCGTAGGAAAAGAATATAGACACGGGACTGGCTTGAATGACGAAATAATGGTCGCGGGATACTAAAAATGAGGTTAGGTAGGATAAATTCGGGATGACACTAACGTTTATTATCTCTCTAAACTTGTATTAATTTATTTACGATGTGGTCAGAGGCCCCTAAGCCCATGGGTGTCTGAGTACAGTATCCTTGATACACAAATGTTCTTTTTTAGGCCTACGCACACTTTATATTCTAAAAAAAACAACCACCCAAGGCTGGCATGTTATCAAGTTTATTTAGATTAAAATTGGGTCTGGAATGCAGTTTGTCGTTTTTAGATGACATGTTTTTAATTTATTAAATATATTGTTTATATAACAATACCACAATATGACAAGGATGCTTATAATAATTTTCTGCCAACAACAAAATCACATCCGATGACAATGTTATCACCATTTCTGCCATTTCTCTACACACAGTCTCAGCGCGCATTGATTGATCGAATTACACAGACTAATGTCGGAACTAGTTCGAAAATAGCGCCTGTTCTATCCTCACAACTAGTATGGTAGCCAGTACCAAAAGGCCGAACCAATATACTTTTTCTGATTCACACGACGCTAGATGATGACGTGCTAGCTAAAACACTGGATTTCAAGTACAAGCTAGTGTCGTGTAACACGGGTATTACAATGTAGGGTCATAGTGTAATCCGTCGAGGAAAGACTGATATACCCTAATCCAGGCTTCCGCGAACATCTTAAGTTTATGGTAAACTCAACAAAGCCTACAATTTTTACAGCACACCGTTTAGTTTTGGGTACGCGCAGCTGCGGCCTAAAATGAATTACGCGCCCAATCCAACCGGTGTACGGTAAATTAAATTTAGGAACGTATAAACTAATTTTTTTTCCAGAATAAACTTCAAATGTTCCAAGATTAAATGTTGGAGTTATTTTTCTGTGCCTGCTTCTTTAACGTTTGGAAACATTTCGTTCAAAAAAAAATTAGTATCTGCTTCGGTGGCCGCATGGTCTAAGGCGTCAATCTCGTGTTAGACTAGACTGCCGATGGCAGAAAGATTGGGGTTGGAATCCTGGTTGGGTGTACTGAGGGTGGATTTTCCAAAATTGTTTTAAACTCTCCCTCCACGTAAGAGTGGGTGCACTTCCTCTAAATTCAACCTTTATCATCCCTAATTCAGTAGCGTATAGACTGATCAGGCGGTAAAATGCAGCGCTAAAAAAATTAACACATTAGCATAGCTCTAATTTCTCGCGAATGTTTTTATTTTGTCATATGTATTTGAAATATTAGAAGATACAAGTAAGAAATTTAGATGACGCACTGTTGACGTTTGGACCAATTTCATTCGTGTTCTTAATGAACAGAGATGCGTGGTGCTCTGGGCTGTGGCCGCACGGCACGCCTAATTCGCCGCGCCGCGGTACACTGTTGGCGGCACACTGCCCTAGTTCGTTCTGGTAAGGCTTACTTCGCAACATAATCCTACTGTGTAGTAGTATTTTGGTAGGATAAGTGGTAGTTTAGAACGTTAATAGGAAGTCCGTTCTAGAAGTTGTTTTAACCCACCAAAATACTAAGATAAAGTAGTATTTTACGAAATAAGTCCTTCCTGAATGAACTTACTACCAAAATCAGGGTATATCTTTCAGGCTCAACGTTTTGTATATAAGAGATAGACTCCCCAATAACAGATAAACTCTGTCCCATCAGAGTAACGATCCGATGTCTGTAGACGCTCTCCGTAAAAGTTGGATCAATTTTATTTTTCTTAAGGTGGGGTAGAATAGAATGGGAGCCAAGATTTTCGTAAGGTTTTTTTTAAATATAATTATATTTTGACACAATATGAACACGATTTTTTTGTATTAATTTAAAAAGTATCTGCTTGAATTTTAATTTGCTCCAGAACAATATTCAAGAGATGTCAAAACTACTGTGTGTGGAAGATTAAACTACTTGTGAAATATACTACTAATTTTGGCCCCCTTTTTTGCTGTAAAACTGTAAAAAAAAATACGGGTAATGACTATCTTCCATCCCATCCTAAGGACCGTCATTTTGGAAGGCTTTAAAGAACCAAACACAGACAAACAATTGAACATCGATGTGCGAATCGAAATCAAAGCATCTGTGTACTGATCGTGAAGGAAATGGTCCCCATTTTGTTAACGTACTTTATTTTAATTCATCAACCCTTAATAGCAATTCATAGGAATATTTAATATATAAAAACTCTCGTTACAACATTTAACTAATGTTAAAAACATGTGGACGTTGATTGTGTTTATCAAATTAACTGAAATTGTTTCTACCTTAATGAGTTTTATTTGACACAGTATTATTTTTTCCCCACTATCCGACACAATACCAGGTGATTAAGAATACAGTGTGTGTTAAATAATAAGGATTAAAGAGTTTACGGAGTATGTAGGTTAAACGACACGGTGCTGCCTCCCGATGGGCAACCACTTTCCTCTTTCAGGATTGTGTTCAGACGACATTTCTGACGTAGAGTTGTATATTAACTTGACTAATTACAGTAACAATACTCGCCCACCAATGTGACCTCATGGGTGTGGCGGTTCTACCCGAGATGATATTATTTATTTGAAAACAGAGCCATGGAAAGGGAATTGAACCCGGACCCTATAGGCAAGTATCTTTGATATGGATAGCCTGTCAATGATACCTGTTATAATTATTGTTTGGTGAACCAAATCAAAGGTACAGGGTTAGAATCTATCTAAGTCTCATATTTCTTAATGTGTTGGTGTTTATACCCTCCTTGCTGACAGGGACTGGTTGTGTATTGAGAAGTATGCCGCACCAGGTTAAGTCGATTTGTAAATCATGTGCTGGTATAACCTTGTGTTTATAGTGTACCAAAGGTATTTTTACCTCAATGTATTTTCACTCTATCAACATGCAAATTCGAATACATGTATTCCAAAATTATACCTTCCTAAACCTTATTCCATTTGAGTAATTAATGTATGCGTACAATCCGAACTTGTACTTGTACTATGACGCAGTGACCAAAAATAATTTTATAGTAGTGTTTGTATCGTGTGAAACTGGCCTCAGTAACTGCGCGCGTTCACCTGAACATCTCTACGACCTTGAGATTAGCTCACACCACGTAACGCAATACTATACTCGCGGACAATCCAAAACAATATTAAGATGATACAAGATGTTAGGTATTGCGTTCGTAGCTAGGGTTTTTGAATTAAAAGCTAGGGTTTTTGAATTAAAAGCTAGGGTTGGTGATTTCAGGACTTGGGGTATTGAATTAAAGGCTGAGGAATTATTGAATTAGGATAAGGTATTATGAATTAAGACATTAAAGATACGAACATTATGGAACATATTGTAGAGTAGGAACCGATAGAAATGTAAATGAATAGTAATTCGTTTACATATCTAATTCCAAGATACCATAGTGCAACCTGGAGAATATTCAACCAAATGAGAAGAAGATCGCTTTATCGTTCTTGTACAACGATTGAGCATGAAGACTCAGATTATTTTGTTGAAATGACTACTGCCCAAGAGGAAACTATGAGCGTTAACAGTAAGAGAATTTACTCATCTCTGAACCTCGGCCAAAATTCGTCCTTTTTTCAACCCCCAATTGCTAAATAAGTTTTGGAGCTTTTTAAACTAGGTTGGATCACAAGTGTGATGCTTAAGGGTGGAGGCATGGTACTACTTTCCAGATTGTGTGATCATTCAATGTGTGTGCTGGTTTTTCCAATGGTCCTAATGATTGGACGAATACTGTAACCATTCCTTTGTGCAAAGGCAAAGACAGTAAGAGTGAATGAATGCAAGAACTATGGGGCAGTTAGTTGAGTATTCTAAGCAAACATTTTGGGATAACCTTAATTGAGAGGGTGCGTGAAAAAACTACGGACATGATTTGGGGTCTGCAGTGCGGTTTTATGCCAGGTAAAGGTTAAATGGACCTAATATTTGCAGTGCAACAAGTGAGTGAGAAATGTATATCAGTAAGGAAGCAAGTTTATTGTGCATCCATTGATTTGGTAAAAGCGTAGGCTCGGATGAATGGAAGTATGTTATGGAATGTTCTGAGAAAGTATGGTGTGAATGCATGCTTAGTAAATGTAATTATGGCAGTGTATGACTGAAGTAAATCGTGCATTAGGGTGGATGGAGTTTTGAGTGAATAGTTAGTCACTGAACAGGGTTTTTTTATACAAGGCTGCGTTATATCTCCATGGTTGTTGAATGTATTTATGGATAAGTGAATATGGGTTGATTTTGGGGAACGTGGTTAGTGTACAAATGGGCATTGCACAATTCATTAAATTGTTTGAATTAAGTGACAGGCAGAATGGATATTCACATAAAAGTCCAAAGCTAACTTGTTAGGAACGGATCAGGAAATGAAAGTCAGCTTAGTATAAATGGAAAAGTGTTAGAACAAGTGAATGATTTTGTGTATCTAGTTGGAATGTTTTGTAAGGATTGAAGGTGAAATCGACAGATGGGTGAATGCATCTCGGTGAGTAGTTGGATGTATGTGGAATATACCAAAGAATGAGGTAGTATCGAACAAGGCAAAGGTGGCAATATATAAAATTGTGTTAACGCCAACATTGTTTGATGGCTGTGAAGCGTGGGTCTGTCAAGAGAAACAAAAAAGCAAGGTGAACGCGCTAGGAATTAGATATCTAAGAAATGTATGTGGGAAAACTCGTATGAACAGTCAGTAATGAATGGGTGCTGAAAGAGTGCGGTCTGAAAGGGAGTCCAGTAGGTCAATGTGAAAGAAGCGTCTAACGTTGGTTTGGGCATGTTGAGAGGATGAGTGTGGGTAGAATGTTTTAGCAGTGCGTCTTACTACCCGATCAGATTATACGCAGTCGTAATAATTAAACTAATGTGTTAAGGGTGAATAAGGTTGAATTTAGAGTAAATGTAAATGCATTTGCGTGAAGGTAGAGTGAAAATAATTTTAAGAAAATAACCTTCGGTACACCCCTCTCCCTATCATCGGCAGCCTAGTCTATTGCGTGAGGGATGCCTTGGACCATGCGGCCACCGAAGCGGGTGATAGTAAAGTTTCTAGATCTACTTTCACGTGTTCATACGTCAGGTCATGTAATCTGCAGACGTCACTTTTGATAGGTAGTATCAATAGGTATTTTTCAAGTCCAACACCTTGGCTCAGTAAGTAGCGTTTATGTCTTACCGAGTTTGTCTCCTGGATTCAAATCCTGGTGTGGTTGAAAAAGTGTATCATTGGTGAAATGTGGGTCTACCCTTTCACGGTGATGAGTTAACGGCTTAGGACTGGTTGTTGTGTCTGTTCTAGATTTTAAATTAGTTTATAAGTCGTATGCTGATATAATAGGTCGGCTCATACACTTTACATACATGAAATAAAAAACTATAAATTAAAAAAATAATACTATACTTTTTTTAAAACAAGTTTATCCTCAAAATAACATGTTTGTATTTTTATAAAAATCCGTTTCTAAAAAGATTGGACTGTAATTGTCGTACCCGCGAGTATATACAACGCACGTAACTCTAACCCCCAGCTGACGGATAAAATGATAAAACAAGTGATGGTGCCACGTTCCCCCCCCCGACTCGTTTTCCTGTCATCTGACAATGCAGCGTGCTTCCTGTTGTACAAGCCCGCTGTTCGTGACCGGAGCCTGGTTTTTTTTTCAACTGGATCATTGGGAGGACACAATGAGAGACCTTATTGACTGGTTCAACAGCGAGCAGGCTCCAAGCATTGCGACCAAATGGACTCACTTTTGTACCGTAATCTCACACCCGGGGACTTCGTAACAAAGAGAGGCTGGGTGCTCTTGAACCCCCACCTCCGAGTTTGTTTTGTGGGGACTGGGAATATCTTTTAAATTCCCTCCCTCTCCCTCCCCCCTCCATGTCCCGTGAACATCCAAGATACCTGCCTCGGTGGCCACAAGGTCTAAGGCGTCACTCTTGCAATAGACGACTTGATTGACAATGACGAGGATATCGGGGTTCGATTCCAGTCGGGTGTTCTTAAAGTTTTTTCCTACATGTTTTCCACTATTACTCCATGCAAATATGGGTACATTTCCTCAAAACTTAACCTTCCTCATACCTACCCAAAGATAGGTATGAGGAAATTTAGGGTGCCCGAAAAACAAGGTGTTTAGGAAGATTGTTGGTCCTAAAAGGGATGAAGATACCGAGGAGTGGAGGAGGTTACATAACGATGAAGTTACATACCCTGAACTCATCACAAGATATTGTGTATTGTGTTGTAATAACCAAGTCTCATAGATTACGGTAGGCAGGACATGCAGTGCGAAAGGGGAATTCTAGAACCTTTTTCAGGGTAATGACTTGTACACCCAATGGGAAGAGACCATTGGGAAGACCTAGACGCAGATAGGAGGATAACATTAGAATGGACCTGAAAGATATGAGAGTGTAATGAGAAGTGGTGGGAAAATAAAGGTTTCTGACGGAACTCCCCTAAAGAAAGGGTAGAAAAAGTTTTTTTTGTTATTTTAGAACTAAGGTTATTAATGGCTTAATTTAAGGGATAAGGATGAAGACGAATCTATAAAAAAAATGAACATATGCTAGTGTGGTGAAAATATGAGGAAAGACTTAATAAAAAAATATCACATATGGAAGACCACCCTCTGTGCACCCAGCCGGGATTCAAACCTCAAGCTCCTCCTAACCAAAAATCCACTCTATCAAGAGACAATGTTACCACAAATGAGTTTTAAAAAATATAATTTGTGAAAATGGGCCTCAATACAACCGGTAGGGCTTGAACCCTTTCCTTATAAGTCGAAGCATAAGCCGCTCTGCCAACATTTTCAGAAGGGCAGTTTTTTCTAAAAGATTTTTTACTCTACCTCCAGTAAATGCTGGTACATTTCCCATCAACTCCTATAGGAAAGTTTCTTACACGATTCCCCACTCTACCTCCACGCTAATGCGAGTACATTTTTTCCATCACCTCCGGATAACCCGGACAAGAGGACGCAAAAGCGAACCGTACGTTAAATTTAGGGGCAGTTTTTCTGTCATATTAATAATTTTAGGCGAGAGTTATCTTGTCTCTTGTGTTCACAAGCTACATTCTCAGTATTTGATCCTTCAACTAGAAACTATAGAATTATCACTTAATTTAATTAGAACACTGATTGGATTAATTTTAATCCCTTTAATATTCTTATTAATCCTTAATCGATCAACAACCTTACGAAATATAATTATCTTTAGTCTACATAAACAATTTGAAATTGTACTCTACCTCCAAGGAACACAAGGAAGATTATCTTTATTTCCATTTCTTCACTCACTCTTAAATATTTTTTAGGTTAATGTTCATATTATCTGCGTCTAGATTTTTATTATCATTTTCATCTATTTGAGGTACTTAACGTGCACTTTCTAACGCGAATTATTATATAAGAACAAGACTTATAAACTAGATAACTTATATCTAGAACAGACACAACATCCAGCCCCTTGCCGTTAATTCATCGCTGTGAAAGGGTAAACCCACATTTCACCAATTTTTCTGCAATGCCAGGGATCAAGCTCGGGACCCTTAGCTCAAGAGAGACACACTTCAGATTGATCTAAGGTGTCGGGCCCATTTTATTATTAATACTTATTAATTAACACCAGTCACGTTATGGTATAATGGTGTTATTGCTGACCGCACAAAAAAAAATTAGGTTTGTATTTTTTTAAAGGCTCTTAAGTGGGATAACTATGATTTAGAAATTCACATATTTACACTCATTTGTATGGGGATGAGGTAGTTATATATTCGAAGAAATGTACCACCATTGGCGTGAGGGGAGAGCTGATAACTATTTAGGATAAAACTCCATCAATTGTACCTGGCTAAAATTCGAACCCCAGCCCACCCATCCCACAGTCACCAGCCAAACAGTCATACATAAGCTTATAAATGTTTTAGATATATATAATCTTGTAAGCAAAGTAAATATGACACTAATCAACTCAATCATTCCTAATTTTTTTTTTTTTTTTGC
>CABFWB010003281.1:71067-82978 GCA_902151455.1 Timema bartmani | reverse complement strand
CTCTTTTGTTTTATTTGAATAAAACGAAACATGTTTTTTCTTTATATTATGGTTTGGTACTCTTTTGTTTTATTTGAATAAAACAAAACAGTAAGTAAATGAATCGAAAGTCGATTTTAGGTTGTCTGAGATGGATTCACTTAATCTATTCATTGCTCAAATCGATCTTCACGACCCAAAAAAATCAGCCGAAAATCAGCCGAATTGGTCCAGCCATTCTCGAGTTTTGCACGTAGCAACACATTTAGCCATTCAGTTATATTTATGTTTTTACGTTTTTCAGTGGAATTTTTCCCATTTTTCTCTTCATTAGAACCTTCCTCGTACTTCAACGAATATTAGAAAAAAAATTAGCCGAATTGGTCCAGCCGTTCTCGAGTTTTGCTCTTAGCAACACATTTAGCCATTAATTTTTTATATGGATAGATATTTATATAGATACATATAATAGAAAAAATCAAGTACATCCTGTTTCTGTGCCAAAAAATGAACAACTGTGATAGAAAATATATGTGATCCCTTATGACCTCTTTTCTTATCTTTATCTGTTGAACTTTGCTACAATGATATATAAGAGAGAGAATTTAGCCTTGTACCGACATATTAAATAAGTAATGGATGACTACAACAACTTCAGAGTTAATGCTATTTATATAGCACTACTAGAACTCAGTTTCAAGTTATTCAATTTATAGAAGAAATAATAGGTGAGAGAATATTTTGGCCAAATTTTATAAGATGGTAATTTTATTGTTCTAGATTAACTTACAGAGCAAAGACTTTAGTAACATTTGCAATTGTAATGGACTTGATTTCAAAACTTTATAGATATACTTTGGATTTTAGGACCTTTACAAAGAAATATTCAAGCTCTCAGAGCCTTACGTGCTTTATGGATTTGGCTCTTTGCTGGAGGAGTGGAAGGAAGAGATCGTCGAAGTCGCAACTTTAGTTTTTCAATCTTGCTTGGACGATTGGACGAGTTGTTGATCTTGAAGGAGTCCCTAAGCCTCAGGACCCCCTTTATCGTAGGAATCCTAATAAACCTCCTGTTTGGCCACCTCACTATACTAGAGAAAATCCGGGATGCAGAACTATTCTTTAGTGCTCATCAAATTTGGTTTTTGTTTGAATTAGCTTTTTTAATATTTGAAGAATTTACTATAATTAATTTACATTATATACTATCTATATTATATGATAATAATCAAATATTTAGTTATACTTATTCAATATTAATATTAGTTTAGGATTACTGGGAGACAAGGTGTTTATTTGTGGAGGTGGAAGTACGGGCGGATTCATCTCCGGAAACGGATGTATGTAAAACGGAGAAGATTTTACAAGAGACGATTGAGATTATATCGTCGCAGGAGGGTTAGGGGTGGTATCTTAGATACTATGAGAGATTATAAAAATTTTAGACAAGGGAAATTTGTTATTGTGGATAAAGAAAATGTTTTTAAATTCTCTAGCAATGGCTGGTCCTGGATATGATCCAAAGGTTATTGATGCATTAAAATTTAATGTAATTGAATTAGGTTCTGTGTTTAATGATACTTCACCAGAATCAAGAAACTATGCAAATTATTTTAAACGTGCTTGTGTACCAAAAATAACTTGTTATTGTAAAGGTACTTCATTTCAAAAAAATTGGAAGTTGTATAATGGCAAAGGTGAAATTGTTGGTGCTTATAATGATGAAAATGATAAATATAATTTGCAATATGTATATTATTACTTAGACAAGTCAAATGTGTCTACAGGTACTGATACTCTTACAAAAAATTATAATTGGAAAGGTATAAAAAGGATGTCTTGGGGTAGATTTATAAAAAGCGGTATGAAGATGGTTTTTCATTTAAAACCTCAGCAACAATTAGGTTCTATTTTAACAGAACTTGTATCTGATAATTTTAGTTTTTCTAACATTTGTACAAAGCAAAGGTCACCTATTGATATGAGTCGTATGAGATTATATATTTGTTTTTAAAATAATGTTCAAGCTGGTAATTAGTACAATCAATGTGTCATTGATGGTAATTACCATTTATCAATGTATATGACTTGTCAATTTTCTGTGCCAGATTTAGATGTGTTGAATAAAGAAAACAAAAATGTTAATAACTTTTTATTTCAAATCTTATATACTATCTATATTATATGATAATAATCAAATATTTAGTTGTACTTATTCAATATGTGATAATGATTTATGTTCTGTTTGCCATACTTCAGCATATAAACAGGGATTTACATGTGGTAGATGGTCTGATACAGATGGATTTTTTACCGCTGTAGTACGCGCTACTAGTATTACCTTAACGCGTACGGGATTGCACTTTATTAATTTTATTAATTTTTCCAAGTTTTTTAACCCCAACTCCCAAAGCTCCGGCGGTCCCTCAGTGTGAATATATTATATTCAGTTGTCCTTGATTGCCAAAACATTTAGAAACACTGGTCTAAGACATTATTCTCGCAATAGACTTGACTGAGGAGATCTGGGTCTGAATCTATATCGTATATAGTGAGGATGGCTTACCATAGTGTTTTTATACACTCCCTCCTCGCTAACGCTGGCACATTTCCTGAACAATTATATCTTCCTTATCCTTATTCAATTAGCATAGTTAATGCACGTATATTCTTCGATTTTGGAAAGGCGTTAGACAGTGATTTTCAACCATTTTCAACTTACGGCACACTGAGCAAGGTGCTAAAATTTTCAAGGCACAACATATCTATATTTTTAGGAGAGATTGTATCATTAGAAAAACTAGTACTTAAAGTGTGTTTAAAAATCCAGTAGCTAAGTTTTCTAATAATTTGGTTATCTCTAAAAATGATGTTGGTCTTGGATTTAAAAATATTTATTTTAATTCCTAAATTTTTCTCTTGCTTCTTTTTTAATCTTCCCCAAAGCTCCCGTGGAACTCCCGTTGACCCTCGAAAAACAGGTATAAGGCATTAATTACTCTCCCAGTAGACAGGACTACCGATGACGGAGAGATCAGGGTTCAAATCCCAGTTGAGTGTACTGAGAGTGGTTTTTACTAAATGGTTTCCCGCGTTCCAGCCTCGCAAATGCTTGTGCATTATCTTTACAATTCTACCTTCCTTATCCAATTGGCACAGTTAATATACGCATGTTCTTCGTTTGTCGAATGATGTACGGCTATATTCTCTGAGTAGACTAGACTTCCGAGGGGTTCGAATCCTGGTTGGGTGTTTTGAGAGTGTTTTTACTAAATGGTTTCCCACTCTCCTTCCAAGAAAATGAGGGTACACATACTATTTATTCAACCTACATAATCCTTAGCACATTACCGTAATTAGAACACATGAGTTCAACCCAAACGGGGAAGTAAGACTTGGTGATAAAAGTAAGAATCAATAATAATAATAATATTTAGCACCGCGTCTTACTACCCGTTCGGGTTATACGCTTAAGTACTAATTACGCTAATGGATTAGGAATTGGGAGGGTTGGATTTAGAGGAAGTGAACCCGCATTTGCGTGGAGGGAGCGTGGAAAACCAATTAGGAAAAACCACCCCCAGTTCACCCGACCGAGATTCGAACCTCGATCTCCCCGTCCTTGGCGGTAGAGCTCAATACGACTAGCGCGTTAGCCAACTACGCCACCGAGGCGGGTAGTAAGAATTAAGAAATATGTTTTTCCTCCCCGGGTCTGGTGAGGTATGCCAGCCTCTCGGCCAACATCTAGATCCTGAGAGTTTGAACTTGGTTTTTACTAGACAAGTCCCTGTGAAAGGATTTGTTGCCAGTGGATTCTGTTCATACGTTTGGGTGCGCGCGTGGTCTTTTGCTTCAACCCGATATAAGGTGCGCCGATAGAGTGAAAGTAGGCAGTGGGAATCATCAGTTTGTCCAGTGTACCTCTTCCTGTCGTCTGGTTAACAAGACGAGACTCGTTACTCTATAACGATTAGTGGCAGTAAGTTGGGGGAGCTCCAAACATCGCGTTTCTTCAAGTGAGTCAATCATCGGAACAATGCTTCATTGTTGAACAATAATCGTTTTACATATATGATTTTTGACAATTTAATTTTATGAGTAACGTGTATCAAAGGACAAATGTCAGCTAATGACTTTTATATCCAATCAAGGGCTTTATAATCCCGATTTAACCTAAATTCATAACAACTAAAACAAAAGATTTAGTACCTGAAATTGAGTTGGCAATAAAGGGGGGAAATTTCTAAAGAACTTTAGAACTAAGAATCTTGTTTTTTTATCTAGTCTCCCAACCATTGAACTATGAAACGGAAAATTTAAAATTGATTATTAAAGGATTTCTATAAATATATTTTATTTCTCACATTCTTGTATTTGTGCTGAAAAACGTGAATATATATTAATTGAATTTAAATACACTTTGCTTGATTTTATGATTCAAAGGGTCTAAATTAATTAAAAAATAGTACTTTCAAAGAAATTAAATATATTATTAGATGTTTGATTTTCAGAGCTGAAATAAATCTAGACGCAAAGATTATCGTTATCTCGAGGTCAAAAATTCTCACGATTACAATATATTCTCTTGATATGATAAACTTTAAAAAAAAGGGAGATTGGACAATATAGAGGAAAACTCACTATATTTTGTCAAAATTGACAACAAATGTCGAAAGAGAGATCCACACAACACATCCATCAGTATAGGAGTAGATTAAAATTTAACAACAGAAAAGGTTTTTTAACATGCGGATTGATTATTGTATAACTAATACCAATTAATAGCTCAGCTAATCTAAACTAATTATACTTTACTTTCATATTAATACTAAAGTATTATAAAAAAAATTATTTGAGTTTTATTAGTTACAGAATAGGCCTACATATTAAAAATACTCAAATCCAATAAGTTGGAAACTATTACAATATACGAGAGTGTCTCAAAAACTAAGGTAACAAGAAAAATATACTCACATGAGAGGTAATGTTACCATTTTGTTGAAACACCCTCGTGTATTAATTTAGCTATGCATTTCAAACACAAACACCTTCAACGCTCTTCATGTGAAATAGAATCGTTCTGAATATAATATTTTCTCAATTTTGAATTATCGTACTGGTTTCAACTCACAGTGGTGGACGAGGTATCTTGGGAGTTAGGCTCACCTTACCTTCAAGCATTAGACTCGTATTACTCTTGGTTGCCGTGAACGGGAAGATCACTGTATAATCTCGTACAGATAAACTGGGGGGTTATTTTCCACACATGGTATTCAATGTGTTTCTTCCTATATTTATACCTGTGAATGTTGATGCATTTACATTAGTTGCCCTTCTCATATATACTCTTTGGTTTGATTATTTAATAACCCCAATTTGAAAAGAAAAAATATAAAAGCTATATTTATTTAACCAACCCAATTTTTGAGATTTATTTTTTTATCCAATTATTTGTGGGAGAAATCCTTGTTGGACCAGAAAATCCAAAGGTGTTTTTGATATTTTAATGGTCTTGTAAGAAGCTGAAAATTAGTAGAAATCACTAACGCATTGGGACTAAAGTTTAATTTAACTGAATGTAAAAACGTAGTTTATGCAAAACTATAATATATATATATATATATATATATAATTATAATATAACAATTTGTTAACTTATTGAACATTTAAAAAAATTGTATCCCCTAGTGCTAGAGATGGTTCAAGTCCCCTTTCACTTGATTCCGAATCTTCATTTTACTTGCGAGTCTCAAAAACATACTACGGGGAATCGTGGATTGTAACTTTTTGCAACAAAAAAATAACAACAAAATTGATTCGTATTGTGTTATGATTTAAAAATATTAAAAAAAAAACATTCATTTTATTTAAAAGCTGTTTTAATTGACAAAATTATATGTATCAAATTTTCCAAACCTATTAACTGTGAGTATTTGAATTTTTTTATATTTGACTTAATAACTTGCTAAATATGAACGTGTAAATATTTCAATATAATCAAAACTTGTAAATGTGAGGAATGCCAGGCCTCCACCGTGGTTCGGATCCCACGTTAAACTGTAGCTCTTCCATTTCATCTCACAATCACCCTACAATTACACATTAGCGTAAGTACGTATAACCCGAACGGTTAGTAAGACGCGGTGCCAATAATGATAATATGATCGGCTAAATACTTTTTAAACCAGTAAATATTTACTACTAAATACAAACATTACATTTTAAAATAACAGTTTGTTTTAATTTATTTACATTTTATCTTACTGTGTTGAGGGTTTTAAATGTATTTAAAATAAATGGTGGATTAGTTGTGAACCATCAGATATTTGTTTTTTATCTTTAGGTCAGGTTTTTAAAATAGCTTGACGCACATCTTATGGTGTTCATAGCCTGCAATATCACTTCGGATAAGACATTTTTGTACGAATATACCTTATCTGACATGGTCTACTACAGGCGGTTGTATCTCATTTAAATCCCCAAACGATGACTCTCACCACCATCTCCAGCACTCAGACACTACCGCCAAATAAGAGTAAATGTTTCACTAAGGTCACCGGTCATGAAAAGATAAGGAAGCTCACATAGTTCTATTTTCAACAAGTTCGTCTGATTTACTTTGCTGGCAAGGTTGTCAATCGGGATTCGAGTTCTATTGGGGGTGTTTTATCCTAAATGACTTCTCGCTCTTCCTCTACTTAAATAAGGGTACATTTAACCTATGAGTTTCCTCCCAACACCATTAAAGTGCGAAGAGACCGGCTGTTTAGCACAAAGTGGTGCAAAAATAATATATATTTAAATTAATTGTGTGTTTAGCTTTCTAATATCCGTCTGAGCTAGTCGCATATTTACACAAATAAGAAAGGAATGAGGAATTTATAATATGGAGGAAGTGTGTTCACATTCACGCAAAATTTGGGTACAGTTCCTCTAATCTGATTTAATATACAACTAATCAATCATATGGTAAAATAAGAAAAAGAGGGACTTTAATTTGGTTACAAATGTGTATATTTTTATTGTATGCTTGCTTAGTGTAAAAATGGGTCTGTGTTTCAATGGCTCGTTTTATATTATTTTGTATTTGCACTGAACATGGCTGAACTATCAACATTTAACTAGGCTAGGGGATATTAATGAGAAAGTGGCATTTAAAGGGAATACATCCGGATAAATGTAGAAGGAGGGTGTAAAACCATTTAATTAAAAAAACTTGTTACACACGGCCGGGATTCACACCCCAGCCACTCGTCATAGGTAAACGATAATAGATGAGATTAACGTTAAGTCCACGTGTCCATCTAGGTGCTATATCTTTGGTTTCATTCGGTGTGAGATGAGTTTATAGTTTGTTTAGTAAATATATGTTTAGTGAGCTTAATTTGTATATTTTATGTAATAAGGTCATTGATATTGTATAATGTATGTATGTTATACCTAATTTCTTTTTAAGAACAGTCCCAAAACCCAAATCGGGGTCGAGCGGCTTTTTCTAAGGGGTTTTCCACATTTTATATGCGCAAATTCTTGTACATTTCCTCTATAATTCAACCTTCCTCATTCCATTAGCAAAATTAATATATGCGTATAGCCCAAATGGGTACTTATTCCTGACTAATATTTATATATAAGTATCTCTGTGTGTGTATGTGTGAGTGCATTTATAGATAAGCCGGATAGGTGAAATTTTAAAGGAAGGTAGAGAGATTACCTCATATAACCAGAGAATTCTAAACACGTGTGAAATTTCTAAATTGAGCTCTAGGAAATAGGGGGAGGGGAGATATAATTAGAAAAAAACTTTAAAAATGAAGTATAAAATTAAAATGTGGCAAACAGGTAAAGAGACAACTCCAGATAACCAAATAAATCTTGAAATCTTTTATTTCTAAGAGTGATTGGAGAAAAGAGGATGAAGGTGGGTTCAAAATTACAAAAACTAATAGAAATATTTATTAATCGGTGTGGTAGGAAATTGAAATTTAGTAGGCAGCTAAAGGTTTCATTCCAAATAGTTATAAAATTCTTAAAATTTTAATTTTTTTAGTGGGGTCCCAGAAAATAGGGGAGAGGTGTATAGACAAAAACCAAACTTCAAATTGTGATAGAAAATTTAAATTTTGCATTAAAGTAGAAAGAAAACTTGAGATAACCAAATAAGTCTCTTAAAAATTGAGATTTCTAAATGGTAGCTAGAAAAATGATGTGAAGTGGCGAGAGGTTTAAAATTCCCAAAACTAATAGAATAAACTACTTCCCAGTGTGTTAGAAAATTCGGAAGGAAAGTAAAGAGATCATGTTAATCAGACGTAAAAGTCAGATATAAATTTTAAATAGGATCTCGCTAAATAGGGGTATGGAGGCTATAAAAAGTAGTACATGTTAGGTGTGATAGAAAATTTAAATTTGGCAAGCCGATATAAATAATTCTGAAGATATACAATTTAATTTGAAAATTAGAGATTTGTAAGTGGGAGTTGAAGAACTGGTGGAGTGACGGGAATCAACATTTCCAAAACTAATACACTAACCTACATTTCTGTGTGATAGAGAACGGACATTCCTTAAGAATTTTATAGTGACTACTCCAAATAAACATTAAAGTATGAACATTTTAATTTTGTAATTGAATTCTGGAAATGGAAGGGGAGAGGCTATAGTTAGAAAATGATTTTGGCATGAGGTAAAACATTATAATTTGGCAAACAGGTAGAGATAAACTCCAGATAACTAAATGATTCTTAGAATTTAAAATTTCTAAAAGTAATTTCAAAAAATTAGTTTGAGGAGGGTGTGGTCAAAATTTACAAAACTACAACTAATTATTAATGTACCCTAGTGTAAAACTGAAATTCGTCAGGAAAGTAAAATGGGTCTCCAGCAGGACACATGGGGTGGAGGGGAAGGCGGTATAAAAACTTCAAAGCATAGTATAACATTTAAATTTGGAAGACAGATAGAATAAATGACTCCAGATAACCAAACAAGTATAAAAACTTGAAATTTAAAAGTGGTGATTGGATAAATGGGGAGAGGGGTGGATGGGGTTACAAATTTCCAGAATTATTAATTTCAGTGTTGAAGGAAAGTAAAGGCTCCGCTTAAAATAACCAGAAGAATTTCAAAATATGAAATGAAACCCCAGGATATAAGGGAAAAGTAGTGGGTGGAAAGGTTACATAAAATAAATATTAGGTGTGGTAAAACATTTAACTTTGGCAAGCAGGTAGAAGGATCCCTCCAGATAACAAAATAAAAATAGAACTAGTTGGAAAAATCATTGGGGGTGGGGGCGGGGGGTCAAATTTGCAAATCTAATAGAAATAAAACTACGTCGTGGTGTAGAGAACTGAAATCTAGCCAGTGGGCTTAGGTACCATTCCAAATAAACATAAAGTTCTGAAAATTTTGAAATTTTAAAATGTAATTCCAGAAAAAGTAGAAATAAAATGAATATAGAAAATTAAATTTCCAGGAATGTAGAGTGACCAATCTAAATAACAAAATTATTAGTAAATATTTTATCTTTATAATTGAGGGCTGGTAAAATGAGTTTTTTTTAAAAATTCTAAAACTGGAAGAATAAACTACTTATCGATGTGGTGGCTGGTGTAAAGTCCACCCAAACTGCAATGAAGAACATTCTTGAATGTAAAAATAAATGAATAGAAAAAGTTCATCCTCTATTAACTTAAAAAATTAATTTCAACTAATCTTTTTATTAAACGGTAGAGTGACCTCTTATATCGTACTCATTTTAGCCAACTTATCAGGGCAAATTCCAGCAGCGTGCGCTCGGGGTGGTGTCACTTAGTCTATGATTTCAATATATTTTCTTCAGATAAATCTTAATCTAACCCGTAACTCCTGTCATATTAGGGGCATCCCTTATTATTCAAAACTATTTTTAACCAACCTATATTATCTTTAACTAATCTAACCTAACAAATGCAGGTAGTTAGATTCTAGTCGTGTATAAAGTATTGACCTGTAGAACTGGCACACAATTATTTAACTCTAAAAAGCACCATACATAGTTCGCTCCCGGCCGAAATTGTTTACACAGAGTGTAACTTATAGTTTAAAGTAAACAAAATGATAGCCTGCAAACAAGTTGTATTAGTTCTGAGAGTGTATCGATAGTATGAAAAGTCTAGCAATGAATGAATAATGTGAATTGTCCACACTAGTGCCGCAGCAATGTGCTCAGGACTGCACTTCTGCTTCACTCACGTTACGTCACTTTTGGCGCAAATCACCATAATTAGCAAGTAAATAAACGACACTGACGTTCCACTCACACTAAAGGCCCACTCAGATCCGTTCTTGCATACAGGCCAAACACCTTCTGTTAGGGATACCAGATTCAAAAATGAAAAATGAGGACAATCTATTCTGAAATTAATTTAAATGAAGAAAGTTAAAAATAAAATAAAAAAAGATATATAAACTTGTGTTATTAAAAAAACATCAATGTCAACATTTAAATAATCATATAGCATAGTGCTGATACCACCTATCTATTAACACTTTAAAATGGTCACGCCTCACTACTGCCGGGTTTCAAACCCCGACTTCTTTGTTACTAGCAATGAAGTCTCTTGTGAGTTTTAAATAGTAGCATACACAATAAACGCCAGCAAGAAATATATTATAAAGCAGTAATTTAATTAAATTATTGTGTTGACATAGTGAATGCCTTTAGTCCATGTAGATCAGGAAGTGTCAACCGGTGTGTCTCGGCACTTGGGAGTGCCGCAAGATCGGCCAGGGGTGCCGCAAGAATTTGAGTGGGGAGAAATGTTAAGAAAATATAATAAAGAACATATATTAACACAAAATAATTGAAACAAATAAACAAAATAAATTGTTTTCTTTAAGTGTTTCTCTGAATTGCACGTGCCACAGCATACAATGTGAGACAATAATTGTTTCCCTTTTGATGACTACATATTATTAATTTTTAGGGATCTCACATTGGGGTTGGTTAGTGTGCTAGTTTATTGATTTCTATAGCTATTTTATTCCATAACAGTATTTCATTAGGTGTTTTTATTATTTATATATTATATGATTTAAATATCAAGTTTGAACAACATACATCCTACCATTTAGTATCCGTGTCCAGGGATAGACAGCCAGAATTGTAAAATCCATTTTTTGGGTTTTGGGTTCACATAAAATGTAAATATTCATTATTATATCGAGATAGATTATTTTGAACATTGCAATATTTTATCTTGATATGAGAAAGTAAATAAATGGTATGGTGCACCAAACAGACTTTCTCTCTCCTTTGTGTTACTATCTCTTACGATGGGAGATTTGGGGAATAGGGGGTTACAAAATAATGAAATAAAAAATATTAATATTGGGTCCACAAGGGTCAACACTTCGTATTCAAATTTCGATTTCTGGTTAAAATTTTAACACTTTATAAGGTGTTGCACATCTTCAAGTCATAGCATTGATATTTAATTATTCATTTATACATTTTGACCAATAAAAAATGTAAATATTTACTATTGAGTCTAAAATGGAGATAAATCATTGCTGTGCAAACATTTCTCTAAAGAGCTTTAAGGAAAAATAACATACTTTTTTAGATACTTATATTTAATTACTCTATGGCATTGTAGAATTATTGCGTTAAGACTTAAGTAGTATATATTTACAACTAAAGCTCACAAAATTGTATTAATATATTTGAAAATATCTCAGAAACTGTTGCTTTTATAAAAATATATGTCAAATAAAAGTTTTTTATTTCTAATAGTCCTACAATTTTGCAATGATAAGTTGTTTAGTTTCTCAAATAGTTGCGGAGATACGGAAATTAACGCTTCTGTAAAGTACCGTAAAAATCATTTTCATAGGAAAATGAAAATAGCCAGTTTATTTATAATCTTAATCAACGCCTAGATAC